>JAODLI010000922.1:0-11647 GCA_027575585.1 Percopsis omiscomaycus | reverse complement strand
TATTTTGGCCTTTGACTTTAGTCTGAAATGTGATGGTTGTTAGTGCTACTTGTTCTGTTTAGTAGATTGTTGCTTGTGGCAACCTAGTGTTTTTGATAAACTTATTACAGTGTTGCTACAGAAACAGTACACAAACAGATAACGCAAATCTGCAAATCAGGTTGTAGCCTATGCATTACGTGCTCATGTGTGGTTAGCTTTAGTGAATGTACTGTTAATTTGTGCATTGCGCACCGGTTCTGAGCGCATACTGCAACTTTTGTGTTACTTGTGGTAAAACTCAAGGCCCAGTGTCGAGGGTCACAGTTTGCAACTGCTGAAACAATTACAATTTAAATGATAGGTAATAATGGATTATGGAGGAATTTTTACGACCATGTCTGTCAAAATGAAGGACAACGACAAAGTCTAACGAAAACGCTTGTTCCCTTTAACGTTTGTAAATGTAGTCTTAGATTAGTCACAATAAACTGTTAACTGTTGAAGGTTGATAGTCACACAGAGCCAAGATAAATCGCAAGCCTGTACTGTCACATTACAACAACACACTTGCTGTGACTAAACAAAGCTTCAAAATGTATAAAGGTGGTATCATCTGGCAGCGATTCACTTTTATATCAAAACATAAAGACAGAAGTTATACACAGATGAGATCGTATTTGGGGGATTTACATGATTCTCCTACAAGATATGAATGGGGAAACTAGCAAGGTGCGTAGCATAAGGGATGCTAAGGGATGTGTGTGCACCAAGTGATGTCAGACTTAAGTCTCTCTATAGGAAGGGGTGCGCATGATTAAGTCTTAATTGCTGGTAAAAGCCTATAATAACTCTATGCAGACCATCTAATATTGAGAAACTTCCCCAGGTTTACAGAGGCATTCTCATTACATATTTTTCACTCTCTGAAATACATATTTATTAAGTATTGTTTGTTTTTTTATTTAAACTTGTGTTATTGAGCTATTCTTCATACCATTTCATCCTAGGCTGTTTCTGCTTACCGAGGATTGGTTGATAAAGACTTGTTTCCATGCCGAAGTTGGGAAAGATGTGTGGAAGGTAGAACTTGCGGAAGTGGCCAAACAGGAAGTTGAAACCTCGTTCATGGCTATCCTTACAGCGCCACTCCAGAGACTTAGCCTTTGTGAAGACACAATTACACACACACACACACACACACACTCTTGTGTAATAAAAAGCGCTTTATACATCTCACACACAGAGCAGAGGCAAGTAGAGAAGAGCACTATTGTTTTAGATAGAATGAATAACAGTCAGCTATTATCAGAGAGAGAGAGAGAGATGATGTCAGCATGTGGCATAGCTGCTGTAATATGGATCTGTATGCGTTAGCATTTCCAGGAATAATAGGTCTAATATCTGTTTTTGAAGCGTTAGCGGTATTAGTAAGAGATGGTGCCATCATCTTCTTGAAGATACATTTCTAGATGCGTTTAGATGTGTTAGCAGTGTTAGTAAGGATAAGGTTAATACCTGGTTTACCATATATTTTAGCAGTGCTTCCAGGAAGTAGGCGGTGAGATCTTCCTGGTTCTTGTCACCCGACTGTGGAGGGACTAATGGTGTGATTTCTTCTGGGGTCACCTGAGCTGTAGGGAGGAAAATTCTAAATATATTGATCTTCATATATGAATACTACTAAAGCAATATGCTGTAATATAAAGATCAAATATGCAAATTTGAACCTGTGTTCAAACTGTAGATTGTACCGATTCCATGGTTAAATTTTAATTTTCGCTTCCTCTTCAACAAAATTGTGATTGAATGACCTTAGATGAGCTAGAAGATGGAATATGTGAGCGTGTGTTCTACTGACTCTCCGTTAACGTCAGGGGAGGGTTGATAAGGGTGTCCAGGGTGCGTGGCATTCCATGACACAGCGGAGCAGGGAAGCCCGGGATCAAACATGCGAACATGCAGAGCTGCTCCCGCTCAGCGTTGCTCTGCAGCGCCTGCATCCAGAGCAGGAACAAACGCACTCCCTCACGGCGGATCTTAAGAGGAGAGAGGGGAGGAGGTCAAGGAGAGGGAGAGAAAGGAAAACTTGAACAGAAGCACAGTACTAACTCAAAAGTGTAACCAAAATGTTTTGCTTTCCTATAAACAAAGAGAAGAAAAGTGAGGAGACGAGAGGAGACGAAAGGAGACGAGAGGAGAAGAGGATAAAAACCATTGAGCTGCTGTACTGATTCACATGGAGCTAACAGAAGATGATAGAGAAAAGTGAGACTTAAAGCGAGTGATGTAAAGCGACAGTACAATCAGAACAATACCTTCAGAGAGTTCCCAGTGTGCAACAGCTTCTTGAGAATCAGCCCTAGGAGAGTTGTTACAGAACATGTCAGTCGGGTCACATAGAAACTAGCTTACAAAAGGGTGAATGGGCAGCTTTTATCTTTTGGAATTCTTTTTGAGAGTGTAAGAAAACTGGGTAGGAGATAGATGGAGTTTCGATACCAAGGTCAGAGGGGTACGAGTACAACTCCAACAGAAATAATCTGTGGGCACCCCTTTGTGCATTCATTAAACTGCTTTGTTTGCACAAGCTCCTCTTGGCTGTTACACAAAATAATGGTTCATATATGTGGTTGTATACCCCGAAACTGGCCTAACCTGAGCTGCACACTGATAAGAGATCGAGATCAGCTAAAGAATGTGTACACTGCAAAGAACTCAGAAAGGGGGAGAACTCTGACTGTGTCGCACCACAAATTCCTTGATTTGTTTTCCATTCTAATCTGTCGTTTTTGATGGAGAACTACGGGATTTTTCCACTTGGGCCCTATATCTATCTTAGAGCATCCACAATTTCAGTAGGAACAAGTACCAATCGACATTCTCCTGTATGGAGTTAAAATGCCAAAAAGTTAATTGTATAGCAAAATCGCTATACAATGGAATCCTATGGAGCACTGGAAACATCGGAAACATAGGACAATATTGTTGCCACTGACAGACTCATAATGTTATTATAAGCGTCTGGCAACATAGAACAGAGATATACTGTACATGTGCATATATATATATATATATAACTGTAAAAGAATCTGAGTCTGTCAGCGGCAAAAATATTGTCCTGTTTCCAGTGCCCCATAGGATTCCATCGTATAGTGATTTTGCGTCAACGTTTTTTGCGTTCTAACTCAATGCAGGAGAAATTGATCGGTGCTTCTTCCTACTGATATTTTGGACGCTCTAAGATGGAAAAATAGGGCCCTGGTTGAAAAATCCTGATGTTTCCCTTTAATGCTGAGAATTTTCCTTTAAACAACAAATGCAAAATATGGACTTTATATACAACGCAATATTGTTCTCCTCATAACGGGATGATTATGTATTTCAAGGGACGGTTGGCAACCTTATGTGTTGTGAAGCGCCACTGCACAAGAGCTAGAGGGGGAAAATGCAGAAGCAGAAAAGTTAATTTAGTAGCCAGCTTGGTCATTTTGTGTGTGTGAGTGTGTGTGAGTGTGTGAGCGTGTGTGCGCGCGTGTGTGTGTGTGTGTGTACTGAATGTATCTGTGTGTTTGTTTGTTTTACCGATGCTGTGAAACTGCCATCGCCCCTGGATTCTCTCAGGTAGGAGCTGGAGGATTTTCTGTGGGATTAAAGACGAAGAATAGAGCAATTAAATAAATGTCTTTCCTGAAGTGGGTCATCATTGTCTTTCTAACAATAGAAAGTAACAAAATTGACTTTATTTTACCTACTTACTACTCCATGTTAATGTCAACGCAAAAAGCCCATCTATTTTTAGAGGGCCATTTGCCCAGCATTACTATGTTTTTGAAGAGGAGTGATTATTAACTTTCAGCTGTGTGGGCAGGGTTTACAGGCACAATCATGTCAGCACACACACCCACATCCAAACACACAAGAGAGTGATAGACCTGTCTTATCCCAACTAGTCACTATTCAAAAACACCACGCGGCACGAGTGTCTCAAATGCCAGTGGCCTCAAGAGGTCAATGTCATATCAGTGTTGTGCTAAAGCTCCACAGCCTGCCAACATGTTGAGGCTCCACAAGTAAAGCATTCCTGCTATTATTAAATGCAGCTCAAAAGCAAGTTAGACTACTTTGTCTGTATTGATTCAAATTAAATCCTGTTTTCTCTGTAGCTTTGTAACACACCCATTATAATTTAATAATTAATCATTCATATTCGCAATAGTTTTTTCTACCTCAAAGATGAAGAGGATGGAATCCAGCTCCTCCCTCTGAGACTTATGACCTAAAAAATAAACAGAAGAAAGAAAGAATAATTTCAATTCTCATTTAGTATAATGTCCTAACCTTTTAAGGCTGACAAATTAGTCAGTTACATGAGTTACCAGTCAAGGACAGCTTACCTTTCTGTTTGAGGCTGACCTCAATGGTGACAAAGTTCTCAAAGAAGACATAATAGATATGGGAGTAGTTCTGGTCAAAGAACTGCTTCAGCTCAGATGACTCTGCGTTCTCTAGGGGGAGACCGACAAAGATGGGGTCGATGATGAGATGGAAGAAAATTAACTTCATTAATTAAGGGATTAAATGCTTCACACTCTTTAATTACACACAGACATAGTCTACTATTTATATTTCCCAGTTGACTGTGTTCACACATGCAATTATCTTTTCTGATTAGAGAAAGTTTGGTATTGCGTACATTGTCTACATATTGTACGTATAATAACAATGTAAATCCAGCACAATCATTTATGGATTTTGGGATTCCACCATTTTAATATGTCCAACAATTACAGTGGGTCATTTTATAATATATACAGTAATAATAGTTTTGATTTGGTTGATGGATTCCTGTGCATACCTCAGACCATGGGAATTAAGTGAATCGCAATGGCTTCATTTCAAAAATATCCATGTGGTCTGTGATGTAAAATGCAAGGTAACACACAACATTTCAGGTTCTGCATGATCCTATCATTTTGGTAAATTCTATCCTTCCTGTAGCTGTTGGGAGACAATGGCTATCCATTACGTCACGACATATCCATTTCCAACAACAACAGATTCTAACAATGGGTTGTTGAGGGCTAGGACTGTGACAGGGATGTGATTGATCCGTTTCATTTGAAATGTTTTTCAGATGCTTGGACAAGTCAGGTGGCACACTGTAATAAGGCCACGAGCCCTCAGAAAGTCAGTGCATTCTATGTGGCATGTTGTTTAATACTGTAGATCCATGGCTTGTGGATTCCATCATGACACATCAGAGGAAACTTAACAAAAATGAAGTCAGAGAGAGGCTGAACTGTGTGCCAGTGGCAGAGTAAGCCAGCTTGTCTTGATTGACAGTCTCCTCTGCTGTGAAACGCTCTTGGCACTGCTTTAAGTGGTCAATTTCTGTGTCGCGTCCTTGTGCTTAGCGCAGCTGTTTAAAATGTATGCGACCAGAAATGTGATGCTGAGAAGATAGCACATAGAAGATAGCACATATTCGGCACACCCTCCTATTTAGGTTCCACTTACATTAGGTTCCACCAACCCCTTTTGCGAATAGCGCGCATAAATGCGTTCTATGTTTATGCATGCTATGTGCAATTATGCATTTATGCACATAGCATGTAATTCTATAGGGCTTAAAACACTGACCAAACCAGAGGCGACTGTTGTAAAATAGCAAAATACAACTAAACATTCCAAACTGTCTCCAAAACCCCCAGAATCTTCTAAAGTCAAACCCTTACATTTTCATGGAAGTGAGTTTGGTCTCCAGAATATACAGTAGCATTAAAATATTGAGACAATAGAAGAAAACAAAAATCAGCAGGCACACAGAAAGCAATTTAGTATTTGTGTTTCAGTATGAATCTCTCCCCCAAAATCAAACTGGTTGCCATCAGGAAGGAGACATAGGCTACTACTGACTTTTATAAGATTATAAGAACAAAAACAAACATTTATCAAACAAAATAGACTAAAATAGACTGACATACATGGATGGAGTGATATCACAGGCTACACAGACACAAAAGTATGCGCACGCACACACACACACACACACACGCACACGCGCGATTCTGGTGATAGCCTCTCTGTCTCTGGGTTTGTTTATATGAAGAACGAAGACTGAACTTTGCCAGACACACACAGCCCATTTGTGTTCTATGCCATAGCCCCTGCCCTTCTAAGGACTAAATAGCTTAGCACAGTGATTTTCTTTCGTGACTGATTTGGGACGGATTGTACCACACTTTCCTTTTCTAGACTGAAAACAAGATCACAAACCTATGAAATTCATACATTCAGAATAAAATCATGTGTCATTACCAACTGTATTTTGGTCATAATTTAGTGGAAAACTACTGTCCGGCTTTCAGGAGGCTTGAGTCACATTAAAAATAGTACTACAGATTAGAAGGGCTAGCCAAGGCTTGCACACAAATGCATCATGTAGGCCTATCACAAGAGGAAATCCACATCTTCTTCATTCGTTTTCTAGTACAGGTGTAAACAGCACCATTCAGGATTTAGTTGAAACAATATAAGGAAAGAAAACATTGCACTGCACTGTTCATGGTTTCAGTTATTTAAAACAATGTTATTTTAACAAGGTAATACTGCCCCTATGTATTAGTCTTATCATTTGCTCTACAGCCTACTGTTCAGCTGATGTGGTCTTCTAAATCATACATAAGCAATCCGATCAGAAATGAGAGTGTGTGATTATTACGCCCCACATTCCCTATGGAGCACACATAGCAGGCACACCCTCTCCCCTCCTATCTGAGCATGTACACTTATTATGTCTCTCTCAGACAGACACACATACACACACACACACTAGACACAGGAAGTTGGGCTACTGTACTGGGCAAAGAGAGGAAATAGTCATTTCCCTTTCTGGTCATTGTGGGTGTGTGAAATGTTAAAGAGTTAGAGTGTGTGTGTGTGTGTGTGGATACGTAATAACGTTCTCTTGAGTGCATATCTCACTCACGCGTAATAACGCTCTCACGCGCACATTCCTACCACCCTGTCATCCTCTTTTACCCTCCCCACATACAACATAATTTTATGTTGCATGCAGAACATGTACAATGCAAAAGGTTCTTCATTACAGCTTCCCCCAAGCACGTACTCAATCTCAAAACATACACAGCACAAACACGGGCCTCCAGACAAATCACTATAACACCCCAGTCCGTGGCATTATCTGGCCTGAAACTTGACATACATAGATCGCTTCACCAACAACAAATCTTTAACCCGCTAGCTACCGAGCAAGATCTTAAACTTACCTATGACTATTCTCAGATGTTTGAGCCTCGTCAGCACGTCCTTTTTTGGATCCAACACTTTCTGTGTTGATTTTTTGACATCCCCATGAGGCTTTTTGGAGAACATTCCTAAACCAGGAGACACAAGAACCCGATAGTAGACAGAGCAATGAGCTCTGTAGCTCTGGACTAGCCTGAAGCTTAATCTTCAAATTGTAACGAAAAATTGTACGTTCTGTTATCATTTAACTAACAACGTTGCGTTACGAAAAGGCAGCCACGGGGAACTACGTTGTGTACATCAACTGGTAAAATTTATTATGGAGAGTGCAAGAAAAATATTGAGTAAAACGAGCATCCATCCATTGCACCTCCCTTCCAAAACACAGCTGCCAGCAGGCTAAATTAGCTCGTTAGCTATCTCCGCTGCTCAATCGGAAAACATGGCGGAAAAGGAAGGATGGAAAACAAAACAATGGATAGCAGAGAAATTAAACATCGACATCTTAAAGAAATACGCCAGAATACCGCTCGTTATTTTATTCATTTTCATGTACAATGTGTCAGCAATTGTATATGTCAGTAGCGTAAAGATTTGCATTAGCGGGTTTAGGTTGATCGATCGGGCTCAATCCGTCAAGCTGAAATGTTGAACTCTGGGTAAAGTAGTTGATCTCGTAATTTGTTGAACGTGATCAAGTTTCTATTTACTTTAAGAAAAACTACAATTCCCAAAACTTTCAAGAGACCTGCTGAGATTTGTTTTTAGCCTTTTCCCTAGCTTACCATGGATACACGAGTAGCGTTGTAACATACGGAAGAAGTAACTTTACGATTATCGTATTTGACGTACAGAAAATTCAATTAGAAAGATCACCATCTTCGTTTGTGATTAGGCATCGATCTAGTAAGTAAGTATCTAGTAAATTAATACATCTGTTTAAAGATCGTGCAAAGCAAATTTAATATACTACGGTACAGTGTTAGCATTACACGTTAGCTTCTCGTAGTAACGTTATCGTTTATTTGTTATTATTTTTAATTATCAAAGAGGAGGTAACGTTAGAGTCTAATCCATTTGAAATTGGGAACCCCACTAATAAATTGAACTGACGGAAAGTGAAAAACAAAACAGATTCTGGACTTGTGTATGTGTGGATCCCCCATACACATTTTGACAGACTTAAAGGTATCTCATCTCCAATTGTATATTTTTTAACTAGGCAGTCTCGTTGAGATGAGGAACTTCACAACAACGTACGTTTAAATTGTACAAAAGCAGAAGGCATTATGAGATCCACCCAATATCATCATCACAGTTCGTGGTTAACACATCTTGCACCTTACGCAAGTTGTTATTACAATTATTCCATTGTGGCCTTTATAACACATTAGACAAAACTAACAAAAATCTTGTACTGTATCCCCGTAGGACAGTTATCTAAATAAAGTTATCTAAGTTACACTACTGATTTATACCTGTGGGTAAATGTGTCCTATTAAACCTTTTTAACTACTTAGGTGTAGTAGGTAGTCCGCAGTGCCTGGGGCCAACTCCAGTTCTTACCAGTGCCTTGTTTAAGGGCAATAGTATTAACCGTACTGTATACATTTATCATGCACCACAGTCAGATTTAAGATACCACTTAGTGGTATGTGATTAATGTAAGTGAATCGCATAACTTATATGTAGCCACTCTATCCTATACCCATAACTACAATATACATGCACATTATGTTAAGTGTGTTTCTATTTATTGTATTATATTGCATTGCTGTATGGATCTCTTTCTTAACCTACATCAGTCTGAATTCAGCCCACTGCCAGCCATGCCGGTGCATCGTGATCGAGAGAAAAAGGAGAGCACCGCAGAGGAGATGGAGGTTGAGGAGCAGGAGCAAGAGGCCTCTAGCTCTGAGGAGGAGGACTCGGACACCTCTTCAGTATCCGAGGATGGAGACAGCTCTGGTAGGAATGTAGTCTGACTTTTAACAACCAAATGAACACAGCGATTAAGATGAAGGTTTTTTTTAAAGAGCATGAATGCACTAAGAGTAAATGTGCTCTGTTCGCTATTCATATGTATATGTTATTCAGTAGTGATTAGTTCCTCATAAGATTTAAAAAGAAGATCAGATTTTGTTACAGAATTACATAATAGTTGTGTACACGTGCTGGCCGTGTCTTGATTATGCAGTACAATTTATGCTGTCCCAATTTAGCTCTGGAGTTGCATATTTATAAATTGCAATTGTATGCGTGTGTGTGTGTGTTATCTTATCTTATCTTAGAGATGGATGAGGAGGATTGTGAGAGGAGGAGGATTGAGTGTCTCCATGAAATGTCCAACCTGGAAAAACAATTCACGGACCTCAAAGACCAGTAAGGCAATCTGTCTATCTATCCATCCATCCATGGGTTTATCTGCTGGTGCTCTGTCTTCTGCTTTGCAGGCCAGTCTGCTTGTCTGTCTGGAATAGAGGTCAACCATTGGGAAACAGCATATTTTACAATGAACAGTGACCAGAGACAAGTCTGCTACTAGTCTATGGCGCACCACTGAGTGTGTGTTTGTCCATTGGCTTCAGGTTATACCGTGAGCGTATTAATCAGGTGAACAGTAAGCTGACGGAGGTGGATGCTGGAAGGGCAGCAGAATATCTGGAACCCCTGGCAGGCCTACTGGAGAGCATGCAGGTCCGCACAAAGGTGGCAGGTAAGCCTCCACTAACACACACACACTATGTAACAAACGGTCTTCCCTACGACTACAGAAGGATATTTGGCTGTATATGTTCCATACCTCCTTGTTAAAAACAAAAGATGTGTTTCGCCTCATCTCCATTAACTTCCATGTGTTTCGCAAACCAAAATGGAGATAGGGGGTGAGGGGGGGAAACGGCAAGTCTTTGTTTTGACACAGCAACAACAGAAGCTATGCGTGAAAGTGAGTGGCAGTTTATCGAGTTAAGATACATGTACAGCCAAATATTTAACACATCTCTGTATTGCTTTAAACTCACTGTCAGTCACTGTCATTCTCAGTTTTTCTCTCCTTGTTTCTATGTCTGTTTCTTACTCTCTTTTCATGCTGTATTTCTCAGGTATCTACAAGGAGCTGTGTCTGGAGTCAGTCAAAAACAAATATGAGTGTGAAATCCAGGCAGCATGCCAGCACTGGGAGGTCAGACACGCACGCACTCTAGACTGAAAGACTGCATTCCATTTTTAACTTATCTTAACCTTAACCTTAACCTTGTTAAGATGTGGTAACACAGCCAATCTAATGGCCGCTGTTTGTGTAATCTAATGGGGTGTCTTTGCTGCCTGTGTTCGTGTCGACAGAGTGAGAAGCTGCTGCTTTTTGATTCAGTACAAAGTGAATTGGAAGAGAAGATCAGAAGACTGGAGGAAGACCGACACAGCATAGATATAACGTCAGAGCTGTGGAATGATGAGATAGCGGGGAGGAGGCAGAGGAGAGATGCATTAAGCCCAGACAAGAAGAGGAAACGGCCGTCTGTGGTGTCTGATATCCTTTTATGATAATTGAATTTGATTAATGTAATCTGTATTTAATGAGGCATCTTGGTAAAGAATACATTTTTACTAATCGCAACACCAACCTAACAAAACCAAGAAGTGGCTTGCAAAGTGTAAGTAACGGATATTTCTGATTCACATGAATACCCCATCCACTCACACTCGCACATGTTTTCTTTGTAGCTAACCCTTGGAAGGACAGTATGACTTTACTTATACAGATTGGTTTCTGTGCACATTTTTCTCAAAAGAGCTCCGTTTTGTTTATTCTTACCACTGAAGTAGGATCATTCTCCTTACTTCCCACAAAAATCTGAGGTCACAAGGCATTGGATGCATACATTTGTATATTCGTAGATCCTTGCATTTTCCTATGGCAAAATGTGTAGAAATGCTGCTAAGCAATTTTTGTCGTATATGGTGGGTGAAAATAACTAATTCAACAAACTATTATTTAATATACAAACCTTTTAAGGGTTAAAATACATCTGGAGGGGATCTTTAAATGCCTTTGCTTCATATGCAAGTGTCCTTAACTCTGCGCACGTCCATATATAGTATACATGTTACCTGATCTGGACATCTTGGAGGACTGGACTGCCATCAGAAAGGTGTCTGTATATGTTTATATGTGTGTTTTCTATATATTGTTTATTTTTTCTTATGCATTTGCAGAGGTGTGCGTTTCTGTAACTATATATACAGTATGTATATACTCAGTGATGTACCTGAACGCATTCATTGAACGATAGTTCATGAACGCGTTCATATTTTGGGTGAACTGAACGTACTGTATTACTGCCTGATGAACGTTACTGTGAACTAGTTCATTCTGGTGTCTGTGAACTGAACG
>JAODLI010000921.1:0-11648 GCA_027575585.1 Percopsis omiscomaycus | reverse complement strand
AGAGAGAGAGAGAGAGAGATGTATTTAAATTGCACATTCCTCAGATTAAACCCTTGTGGTTAAAGACAGCATTACGGAGACGTACTGTAGTGCCCTGCTGATCCTGAGTGCTGAGTGGCTGGCATTCTTCTCTACTCCTCCCCCCTAAAACTCCCACTGTTATCTACCCCTCCTCCTACAGCCAACCCATTCTGTGGACTATTGTTTCAAACATATACGGTGAGCGGGGGCAGAAAAATAGGGGGCTGTTAGGGCGCCTTCAAAGGATGGTCATTACTTTATTGTGTGTGTGTGTGTGTGCGTGCACGCGCACATGTGTGAGAGTGTCTGGGCATCGTGTACCTGGGCTGGTGTCAGCAGTTATCTGCCGTCTGAAAAGGTCACAACATCATCAGTGACGTCACCACAAAATATGAGAGAGAGAGAGAGAGAGAGCTCTCTTAACCTTGCAACTTGTTACTCTGCCTGCCTGTCGTCACGACAACCGCTAGCCAATCATGGCCGGGGGGAGGCGCGGCTTTGCGCTAGCTGCATGCCAACGCTGGGTAGCTTTGCGTAGATCCTGAATGAGACGCTCGGCGAGGCGGGCAGCGCACGTGTGCGTGTGTGCGTGTGTATACGCGGGTGCGCTCGGCTTCCACTGCGACAGCGCAAGTGAAAAGGGGGACTCCAAGTTGAGTATCTTGAACAGGAGGAGGAGGAAGAGGAGGAAGGTTGGGGGCACCTGGGGCAGAGAGATGGAGTGCTTTCAGCGCCTCTGAATCTTTCATAAGGGAGTTCCTCCAACATCCAGCTGACGAGAGGGAGGGAGAGAGAGAGGGAGGGAGAGAGAGCGAGAGGAAGGGAGAGAGCATTGCGGTGGGTAAAACTCTACTAAGAGCTTCAAATGAGCAGCGGAGCAGGCAGGAAAGAAGTCTGTTAGAGGATACACGGAGAGGGAGAGGGAGCGTGATCGCTTCCTGAAGAACCAGGGGAATAGGATAGAGAGAGATAGGATAGGGAGGGAGAGGGAGAGGGTGGGAAAGGAAAGGAGAAAAGCAAGAGAGGCAAGAAACAAGGAACAAGCTCTCCTAGTCTGGGTAAAGCGTGACATCCCGCCGAGGAGGAAGTATAGGAGGGGTGTGTGTGTGTGTGTGTGTTGAAGGGGGGGCAGACCTTACCACCCCCCCCCCCTCCAGACACATGACAGCCGACTGAAGGACACCTACGGAGCCGAGAAGAAGAAGAAGAAGAAGAAGAAGAAGAAGAAGTCGATTCCTACAAACAAAAACAAAGGTGGGGGGGGCGGGGAGGCTGTGAGGCGAGGCGTCCCGAGATGTCGGCGGGCAACGAGCTGAGCGTGGCCGAGTCAGACGCGTGCATCCGCACCTTCAAGGAGCACATGCACCTGGAGCTGGAGCCGCCCAAGGGGGCGGGGGGCCGGAGGGGGGCCACCTCCCCAAAGATCTCCCCGCGGAGCTCGCCGCGCCTCTTCCGCAGGCTGATGGTCAACAAGAGCATTCGCCAGCGCCGCCGCTTTACCGTGGCACACACCTGGTAAGGGGTAAGGGGTAAGGGGTAAGGGGGGGGGGGCAAATTGAGGAACAGAATAAGAGGCTTTTTGTGTGTGTGTGTGTGTGTGTCGGAGCAGCGCGTCAGGGGAGAGAGACAACGTTGGCCCTGCCACTGAAACACTCTCTCTCTCTCACAAGTTTTGTCCTGAGATGCCGTCAGAAGCCGCGCCCTGATTCGCTGGCGGCTCGGCGCAAAAGGAATGGTATTTCAAATTGGAGAGCTCTGTTGTCCTCCATTTTGACGAACCTCTGCCCTACACCTGGTTCAAGTTTGCTCTGCCCTGTGTGTGTGTCTGTGCGTGCACGCATGCACTCGCCTTCTCGCCTGCCAAGGCTAAAGAGGTATGGAAGGAAGGGGTCTGTTATGTAACCCAGCGGTTCTTAACCCTTCCTGGGATAGAAACCTAGGAAAATCAAACACAGGCGCAACAGAAAGTGAAAACTGTTGCAAGTGTCACCTGAAACACGCTCTGAGAAAATCTGAGCCAAAACCGTAACAAATGGCCGTTAAATATGGGTCAGCACTGGAACAAAAAGGTGCCACTGTCCAGCCTGAGGCTGATGGGGTTGCGTTAAAAGGCTTTCATTTGGTCATATCTCAGAGTAACACACAGTGTAGATCATGCAAAATATTACATTATTTCTCCCTGAAATCATGGAGAAATGCCACTCCTTTTCCACACACACACACACACACACATGCATTAAATCAAAGTCCGTCAAATGGGGTGCGTGTAGAAGGTAACAGTCTCCTGGCACATGTTTCATACATTTTAACAAGGGCGTAGATGCCAGAATGTCTGGTAGCAAGGGCTTTCCAGCGTGTGTGTGTGTGTGTGTGTGTGTGTGTGTGTGTGTGGGGCAGGGCTTGTTTGTGTTTGTGTACCCGTATATGTCTGTCTGGTTATACTATACATCACGGAGCTGGTTTGGTCATTTTACCTCAGTGTAGCCAGGCAGAAGCCTGTGTGTGTGTGTGTGTGTGTGTGTGTGTGTGTGTGTGTGTGTGTGTGTGAGCCAGACGATTGGCACCTATAGTGTACCTCGCCCCACAGAGAAGGCAGGCGGTTGTGAGAGGGAATGCAGACATCAGTATGTAGTCACATCCCGTTCCTCCCGCGGTTAAATGAAACCCATGGCATAGAAGGCGATTAGCAGATGGCAGCTAATAAGCAAAACATCTGTACTGTATGTATATCGATGGCTAACCCAGACACAACAGAGGAGAGATGCTTATTAGTTTACGCTTCTTTAAACAGAGAGAGATGCGTACGCACATACACATACACATATACACACACAAAAACAAGGTTACGAGGTCACAAGATAGCTGCTTTATGGAAGGGCTGTGTGCCATACATATGATCAGTCTGTGTAAGCTCCTTTCAGTGCCAACATTTTTTTTTCCTCCACACTGATCCTCCTATGGGATTTAGAGAGGACATTTTGACTTTAATGACATGGGTTGGCTTGATAAATGCTTCAAATCTGTCAGCTAAAATCCTCCCCTTTAGTTGCTAATGCTTAAAAATGGTCTCATGCCGTAAGGTTATGAAATCGTTTATTTTCTGACGCTCATTGACTTAAATTCTCTACCTACTGTTTTACTAAATAGGCTGCAGAGCCACATTGCCCCAAAATATCTAAATTATTTTATTTAAAAAAAAAACGCGAGCCTGCATTGGAATTATAGGCTCATTTATCTTCCTTGTCCTGGGTAACCCTACAGTGGGTGTAATATTTTAACACCTATTCCTAGTCTTATTATTTAATCATACCGTCAATTGTTGTGTCTCTCCCTAAGTACAGTATATTTCCTTGTTTAAATCAAAGGGACCCTCCTTGATTTCTCTCCCTTGTGCCTGAAACCGTAAAAAAAAGAAGCTGTTGTTGGTTTTGGCATACATTTGGAATGCAGCAGTGTAGCAGTTTTTAACGGTATGGCTTAGTATCGTTTAATATCGTTTAGCGTTACTCAATCAAACAGTGAGATTATTTAGGAAGAGTCGAGTAGCAGGAGTCAAATTAACATACATATGCAAACAAACAACAAATAAACAAACATTCTGGAACATTCAGTTAGGTGTACAGTCTGTAATAATGAGAGAGGGACTGAGCCAATGGTGGGTGAACTGTTGACCTGATGGACGTCATTTCAACCAAACAATCACCCCTCTGTTGGTAGTCGTCTCATCTGGGGCCCACCCCATCTCTTTCCCCCTCTCACCCACTTGTTGTCTTTCTCTTTTGATTGTGCACCCGAGCTATTTTGCCCGCCAGTAGGCGCCACATTATGTAAATGTTTGATAGACTAGGACACACAGGTCACTGCGTTCATACACACACACACACACAATGGAAGACTAACGTTGAGGAGGTTAGGAACGGAGCGAATGGATGAATGGAATCATATGAATGAGGATGAGGGAGTCGCAGGTAAACCGGGGAAGATTCGGCCATCGGGCGTGAAAAACGGGTGTCTGCGAGCCACAGTGGAGCCCAGGCCCGGTAAAAGGTCTACATGGAGTCAGGCTGTTTACCTCTGCTTAAATGTCAGCCCAAATATCCATCAAGCCGCCCTAAGCCGCGCTGTGAACCCTGTTTGCTATTGATTCGTTTCACCGTACTCCCAGCCCTGTGACTCACACAATATGGTCTTTATATTAACGTCAGGAAGGCTGTTATTGCTACTGTTGCCGTCGGTGTGTTTACTTCAGCTACCGACTTCAATACAAGACAAATAGAAATGGAGAGGGGGGGCAAAGAGAGACTAATGGAGGTGGAGAGAGAGAGAGAGAGAGAAGGAGAGAGAGAGAAACGAAATATGAGAGGGAGAGAGATGCAGTCTGAGAATTGCTCATGCTATCACTACTTTCACCACAATGTATTATATTCTCTGTTGAATTTGTTACAAGAAGTGAAAACCTTAAAAGGTGTGTGTGTGTGTGTGCATGGTGGTAGGTTTTTCAAATGCCCACTTATGTAATGTTTTCCAACTCTCTGCAGGAATCGTGGCCACTGTGTCATTTGCTGCCCCCATGACCTGACTTTGTGCCCTTTTTAAACTGAATTTAGTGGAACATTTCGAGTACATTTCATTCAAAACTTGCTATCTTTTGTGATTAGATCTGAAAGCACAAAAGTGTAAATGTAAATTAAGTGTTTCTTTTTTGGAAAACAATAAAACAATTCAGTACATACAAAATACAAACAAAAAAATTTAATAACAATAAATAAAAAATATAGTACAATTCAAAATGTCAACCGTGCAGTTTTTTTATAAAGGGGAAAATTGTCTCTCTCATCCCTCATTTCCCAGGCTCCATTTCCCAGGCTCCATTCCTCCTCTCCCCTCCTCTCCCCTCCTCTCCCCTCCTTTCCCCTCCTCTCCCCTCGCATCCTCGGTCTCTCCCTCTCTGCCTGACTCGTTCCATCTCCCAGGCCTGTCTTGTCTGTTCTTAGCCAGCCAAGCAGATAGCTCGCTATTCTGGTTGGATGAGGGACGGATAGGCGGTTTGTGTGTACGTGTGTGTGTGTGTGTGTGTGTTTGTCGGGGGTGGGGTTGGAAGGCCCGGGGCAAGACACTGCATAGTGACATGTGAAATGCCCTTCCACATGACGACGTCTCTCAGTTCTCTATGTACTGTATGTGCTGTTGGGATGGTGTTTGCTTAATGTGTGTGTCTCTGTACAGGTGACTTGTATGTGCCTTTGTGTTTAACAGGAACATGTTGTGATCCTATGCTAGCTATCCTTGAGTGCATGGATTTCATTGGGAAACATAGACTTGAAAGTGTACGTGACTTCAACATTTCTCCTTAAGTGTTTCCTCAACGCATTGGAGTCATGTATTTTTACCTTCGAATTATTCTGTGGATGTGAAAATTGCTTGATTGGGTGGGCTATGACATTTACCTGGCCATATTGTTGCATCATAACACGACATATAACAATAAAAACAAATGTTCTCAACCGATTAGGAAAGCAACATACATCAGAAAGAAACATTTCAAACTCTTTTGTGCACTCAAAACACACATGCCATGGACTGCTTTAATCGTTTTAATCGTTACAATCCAAATAGCTTTTTTTGCCTGACTGTACATTACAAATCACATTTTGATTTATTTTCCTTTTATCTGATTTGATCAAAGACTAAATCGGACATTGGCAGAACAATTTCCCACATATAGTCAGTAATCACTAGGTTATCTCTCAGTGTGTGTACCTATAAATTGGTCCATTTGTTTAAATGAAGCCTTCATTTTCGGCCGGTATAGTGCTGAAGTATCTCTTCCTGGGATCTATGTTAAACTATGTGACCTTTTTCACCAGCTGTCAGCAACCTGAAGAAAGCCATTTGTCTTCATTATATGCTATACTTTTTGCTTTTTGCTTTTTCCCTCCATTTTTTTGAAGGGAAAGGGCCTTTCTACCTTCAAATGCTAATTTGACATTTGTAGCACCTTCTCCATCATCCAGACGTGAATTTTAGGTGGTCTGTTTAGACACCTGAGGCTATGGAAAGCCTTTTTGTGAGTATCAGCATTTTTAGCCCTGTTTTGCATATATAAAAAGAGGTGTGACAAATTATTTGGCACTTGTCCACACAGGTCTTTTGAATAATTTTGGCTGCATATTCTCAACCAATCATAAAGACCTGTTCTTTATATTAGTAAATAAACCCTTTTTCCCCACAATTGTGGATTTTAGCTGCTATCTATTTGTGCTGGAGCGGAAACCAGTTGTTTCCACGGGTAATAGATTTCTCTTTATGGTGGTCAGATATAGCCTTCGCTCCAGCCATTATTAAATAAGCTGGTAATAATAGTCGAGTGGCCTGCCTGCTGATCTCTGCTCCATCCTCGCTGGGGTCCTCATAGGAGAACGAGAGAGAGAGAGAGAGAGAGAGAGATTTAGTCACCCTTTCATAATTGAGTGTGAGAAGGAGGTTATGGACTGCTAGCAGGGTCATTCATGTGTTCATACCACCTAGGACTGTCAACTGAGTAATTAACATTGTCCTATATTTGCATGGTTTGCAAATATATCCCTCTTATATTCCTGTGTACATTCATGTTTCTCCACATTTCCTTAAGCCAATGCAATTGTGTAATTACCCTTGTGTGTGTGTGTGTGTGTGTGTGTGTGTGTGTGTGTATGTGAGAACAGTCCATTTGTGCGTCTTATGAGTGTGATGTGTGCAAAGACGTGTGTTAATGTGTGAGTGTGTTAAGTCCAAGGCCACGGATGTGTGTGTCTGTGTGTGCGCACTCATTTCTGTGTGAAGCACCAGCTGTATATATATTCTTCTCAGCCCATTCAGCAGAGCACAAGTACTCATTAAAGCCAAGAACTCTCAGTGCTCGTCGAAGTTGAACCAGGCGGAACAGAACTGTACATTTCCGCTTATTATTTAGCGAATATTCTCAGTTTGATGGCTGTCTGACAGATGACTGACTTTAGGATGAGATCCTCTTATCTTCCTCCGGTTGGTGATGCAGAACTGTGATTTCCGTTCTCATATGAGCGCAGATGAGCCGGAGCAGAAAACTGAAGTTATTGTGGCTGAAGTTCCGGCGATATGTCACTGAAGCATACTAGCTCAAGAAGTCGTATCAACTGATGCACCTTCTCGATGGGAGATGTTATTGTTTGTTTTACATTTGTGTGTATAAATGTTGACAAAACAACCATATGTTGCCTATGGCCCCCACCAACTTAGGACAAAGTCCCCATTTTGTCACCAGTGACAGTGTGGGGCATGTGGGTAACTGACTATGTAGCCACAGGTGGGCCTCCTTAGCCCTGAACTTAACCCACAAGCTTGAAATCTCCAAATTCTTTATCTGACCAATGTGGTTCTATTCAAGGTGAAGTTCCTCCCAGGCTCACCGTATGCAAGGTTGGTGATCTCATCCTCCATCTCACCAAGATGGTGAGTCCCTTTCAAGGTGACGTTACATTTCTTCTTCTGCATTCTATCGCTGTCGCTATTCGTTAGCTTAGGTGCTGCCTTCTCTTGGGGATTGACCAATCAGGGCTAAGTGGGGGAGATCAACTTGCTCATCGTCATAAAATAGTTGTTGTTTTCTCATGGCATATTATATCATATTACATTATATGTAAATATGTTTAAAGGGATAAATAAAATGTACCATTTGAGATATGATACATCCCAAATGTTCCACTAACAAGTGGTGGAAAAGTGCCGATTTACTGGGGAAACTAATAATATAACAAATCTTCTCACCATCATTGTCTCCATTATCATCGCCAACCGCTTATTTACATTGACTACTGTTTTGTGTATGTGTCTGAATATGCCTTTGTGTTGTAGCAATGATGCCTACAGTATGTCTTAGTTTGCATGGACATCTAGCTGTGTTTGTGCCCGGTCTCGCATCCATGTGTGTGTTGGCATTTATGTGTGTCGACTGTCTCCTCAACTTCTACTCAAAGCTGCCCTGTGGAGAGGGCACCACCCACACACTGTTTTTGAGTGTGTGTGTGTGTGTGTGTGTGTGTGTGTGTGTGTGGAGACACGTCCGGTGTACAAAAGAAGGAATACCTCTCTTTTTAGAAGTAGCTCAGTAGTTTAGTTTAGTTTGGCTGTCCCCAGGTGCAGTTGTGTGATCTGAAATGTGTTTGTTTTGCATAGTCAGCCAGAAAAATACAGAGATCCTCTAACAAATGAGATAGTCACCCTTACATAATGGAAATATAATTCACTGTTAATTCTATGTGTTTGATGCCTCATATAATTAGATATATTAAAGGGGGTGTTATAGTGACATACTGTACATTATGTGACATATATCTGGTAATTTATTTTAAGGGCTCCTCTCTCACTCATAATGAGGCACTGGCTACTCATCGGCCCGTTTGAAAACAAACATTTGGCCTTAAGAGCCTGAAAAGACACTGCACTGAGCGGGCTCAATATAGGTATATGATGATTGGTTATTTTAATGAGGCCTAGTTGTGAGGTATAAACTAGCACATTTTTTCCTACTTGCTGGTTTCCCTCAGAAAACATGGCAAAATAGCAGAGTACCGTAACCTCTAAAACTAGGAAAGGTTTTGTCCAATACCAGGATTAAATGCCCTAGCTACTGTCACAAATTACAGTTTTACATCCGTTCTGAGGCCTGTTGCTGAAATGAACTATCGTATTTTCAATACTTGATTAGTTTAGTGGAATGTAGTGGAACGTACTGTGTATAGTATCTCATTACCAAGAGCAATCCCTGTTCAAGACTAACACTCACTTTTTGTTGCTACTAAGCATTTTACCACTAAGCCCCGTTCTCCTTAAGTATCCCCAACTGCTAGAGGAAATTGCTTTTCACAGTCAAAAGCAATTTTTATATTAAACCTGTTCTGGATGGATCCTTGAATAACTGGTCTTATGGTCTTTTTGGTCCTGACTTGGTATATTTAGCTACCACACCAGTTGAGTGCAATATGTTGTCCGGGTTTTGTATGCTAGCTAGCGTTGGGGCGCAGAAAGCATTTACATTCACTAGAAAATTGTTTGCTCAATGCAAAGCAGCAGTCATTTAATTTTTGGGAATGAAATGCTGAAACCCATTTGTTTCAGCCTGCCAGTCTGCTCTGTGTGTGTGGTGTGTTAGTTAAGAGCGGAGGGTCACTGAGTGCCAGGTGGCCAATGTTTATCCATGCTGGCATCTTGGCATTGAGGCATTGGCTCCACACACACACACACACACACACACACACACACACACACACACACACACACACACACACACACACACACACACACACAGCATTTGGTCAATTGCCATTGGGTCAATATTGGAGCCGAATTTGGCCAACGTAGGGTATGACTTAACCAGTGGCAGACCGTGACTCTCGAGCCTTCAGTGTTACCACAAGTAACACAAAAGTTCCCATATGTGCTCAGAACTGGTGCGCAATGCACAAATTAACGGTAGAAGAAATTAGCTATGAGACAATATCTTTTTATGGAAAATACTCACGTTTTTGTTTATAGAGAGAAGTTAGAGAAGTCTCTTTCTCATTGACTTCAAAACATTTGGACACATTTTTACATACAGTATCTTGCCATTCGAAAAAGTGAATTTTAAGTTACTTCCATGTGGCTTCAGCAAACAGCCATGCTAGTTTCTATTTAATTAAATCTAAATCTAAATATTGGTACTATATGATACTAAATTGTATTTCTATAGTCTCCTCTTACTTCCATTTAACATATAACATTACAGCAATACCAGTTTCCACATCCAGGCGTTTGCTTTTCTTGCTCTCTTTCATCCAACTGCCACGCTCTCCCCCCTCACTCTGAAGGTTCCCCATATGATTAACTCATTTGGCAATCACAGCGCTTCTTTGTTTATTACCCCAGCTGTCCAGCCGTGCTTGTTTAGTTAATGTCAGTCTGATTTATACACACGCCAACTGTGAGTGGCCTCATGCAGTGGCCCGATTTCCTTTCATGGCCATAGTATTGTCCACACAGAACAGGTATTGCAATTAGAAGCCATCCTGGCCATCCTGGATAGCTGTTGGCCAATGAAAAGTCAAACTGAAATTTCACTGTAAAATATGTAAATCAAAATAATATTCTACTGTATCTATTGTGACCAAAACCCAACCATTGATCATGATATTAGCAGCTAAATTTGACATCTGTTGAAGCTAACTAGCCAAGCTAGCAGCCCCGTTTGGTTCTAGCGTAGTCAACAATTACAATTAATTTAGAGGATGATTTTACCCAAAGTGACGTACAATTGTAATATGTACAATAAGTATTATAAGGAGCAGATGTGGGCATCTTGCTCAACAATGCTTACAGGTAGGCTAACTTCGGGACTCAAACCCATGACCTTCTGGCTGGGAGTCGAACACCAAGACCACTAGACTATCCTGTACATACTGCAGTGAAATTTCTATGCATTCTAATGCTATGGTGATGGTGTTATAGTGCAGTAAGTGAACATTCCAGATGCCCAGTCGACTCTGTGTGGAAACAAACCCACTGGTCATACAGACACACTCATACAGGGAGGTACGCACATACACACATATTAAGTGTACTGTGTGTGGTAATTACGTAGGTCACATTAACATGATTGAGTGCCGTGTGCTTAATCGGCATGACAAGCAGCTAGAATAACAACCTCTATGTCTCTGTACCTGTGGCCTAGAACAGCCGGCGGAGTTTGTCTTCGCTATTTATTCTCTTCCTTTTTGCATTTCCTCCTTGTTTTTTTTCTTCTCATCACTTCTGTCCAACTTTCTCTCACTCTCCTTCTCCTTCCTCTTTCCCTCTCTCACACATCTCTGTCCTCGTCCGTCTCTGTTTGTGTCTCTTGTATCATCGTGCATCATTCCCAGGCAAGCCATTTGCCCCTGCAGCATAGGACTCTAGAGGACTTTATGACCCGCAATCACAATGGACAGGCAGCTGTACTGTAAAGTCAGTCCATACAGTACTCTTGTGTCACCATGGTTTTAATGAAAGTGACGTTCCCTCATGAAATGTATTTGACTATTTCACGTCATGTTGTTTGTACCTTCGAATGAAGCCCTTACACCTCACGCAGTGTCTACGTGTTACACTCTGCCCTTTCTCCACACTGACCCCTTTGGCCAATGAATACACACCACCTTGTTGTGCTCTGACACGGTCATTTGTATCACTTCGGCTCACACTTTCCGTTGCCGCCAGCGGCGCACGCGTACAAGCCCCCCCCCCCCCCGGGCCCTGTGAGCCTGGCATTTGAAGGTCAGTCACATAAGCGCTGGTCCAGCCATGAAGCATCGATGAGACTATCGATGAGACACAATTAATTAACACACACATAAAAACACACACACACACACACAAACGGTTACAGACACATGCGCACACTGAAAGGACCAAATGCAAAGGTCTACTAATTGATTGAGGGGTGGATGGACTTACTCCTGAAAGGATGTATTACATTTAGATTTGTAAAGTCGTACAATCCCAAAAATGTAATCTCCTAGATACACTGGTTTAAACATATTTATCAAAATTGTGAGTGTAAGGAGGGGGGGGGGGGGGGGATAAGGGTCTGTTCA
>JAODLI010000920.1:0-11649 GCA_027575585.1 Percopsis omiscomaycus | reverse complement strand
GCCATGAGTGACTGGCTGTTTGCAATTCGCAACAATCACCACTAGATGTCACTAAAAACTACACACTGGTCCTTTAATACGTAACATTGATATATTAGACCCATTTCAGTTCCACAAAAACAGTTGACTAAAGAAAGAGCATAATTTAAAAAAAAGACAGATATGACACAAAACAACAAAGAAACAAGTCCTTTACAAAGAAAAAAACAGTAACTTCAATAAACAAACTGTGAAGTTCCTGTGTTACTTTGTAAAGGATAATCAAGCCTATTTGACATTGAGGTTTTGCCAGACACATTTGTTCAAATATTTAAAACAGTGAAGCCATCAGCAATATATGAGAACAGGGAAGTAGCACAGGCCGGAACATTGAGTTGCAGTTCTTTTCAAGTCCTGTGTCCTTCAAAAGCAGTGATTGCAGATAAATTGTCCAGGACCCTGCCCTCTACAGATGATTTCAAGTGCTGGTGGCACCAAAACTAAATGAGGAGCTTCTCAATAGAGGAGACTTTATGGCGGAAAGATGACTCTACTGTTGTGTTATTTCTTCCCTGACACTATCCCCACAGTATCGCTGCGTGGCCATGATGCAGAGCAGAGCGGGTTGATTAGAGCCTTTTTGTCAGCTGTCTGGCACACAGACAGTGTTTTTATGATGGAACTTGGCTTGCAGATAAATTATGAACATCATCAGAGGCTTGTAAATCAGAGCAGGCTTCCTAGGTCTAATTGGACAGTTGGATTTGGATAGACTCATGTAACACACATTCCCCCAGCATACAGTAAATAGCCTGCACACACACACACATTAGGATAATTTGATCCTACATATGTGCTCACAGAGTACAGTGTGCTCACAGGACCCTTTGGCCTGCATTACTATTATCTGAAGTCAAATACGTGACACATATTGCCCTGGAAACTCCCTGTGTAAAAGTCACACTATGTCAACACCTCAGAGTTTACTTTTACTGAATCATACAGTATCTTATAAGAGTAGAAAGAGAAGAGAAGAGAAGAGAAGAGAAGAGAAGAGAAGAGAAGAGAAGAGAAGAGAAGAGAAGAGAAGAGAGGAGAAAAGCACATGATGGAACAAACACGACATATTGGCTGCCTGATCCAGTGGCTGTGTCTCAGGGTGTTTTCACACTTGGTGCCTTTCAGCCCTCAAAACGAACTCAGAGCGATTAGTCAGTATTTTCTGTGCATATGTGAACAATCCAAACGAACTCAGACCCCTCTGAAATGAACCTTTGCCTCCAGTTCGGTTCGTTTCAAGTCTGCATTGCGGTTCGCTTAACCTGTGTATTGTGAACACAAAGCACACCAGGTTCGCTTTGTTAACTTGAATGCTGTGGAGATAGTGGAGATAATATGCTCACAATAACATTTTTTCTAGGCTGTAACATTGCAGGGACAAAGGAAGTGGGGGTGCTGGTGCTACAGCACTTTTGACGAGCTGCTACTGCAATGCAAAGTCGTTTATTTTATAAAAAAATGTATAGAAAACTTGAAAGTAGCTTTTTTTAGTCGTAAGAAGTCGTCTATAAAACATGTTTGTTTATCAAAGGGTTAAAATCCCTCTCCATTTATTTATTTTTAATGTTTTGATGTAATTTTCTAAAGGGGGTTAGCCTATCATTTCTCTTCTGGGCATGACACACAAACGCAAGTATAACGTTGGGTGTTCTGCCCTGCTTAAGGTTGACAAATGTTTGATACTTTCTGCCTCCTAACATGATAGAAAATTTCACAATCATTTCACAACAGTGATTAAATAGCGACCAACATCTTAAAACTGAGCTTAAGCGACCATCTCTGAATGGTTTGACGGTATAGTTCCCCGTTTATATGGTAGGCTACGGTTGCCCGTCAAAGTTCTGGGTTAATCTGGGATATAGCCTACACACGATTACGACTGGCTTTTGAGAGTCAATTTATAGTGAACAAGGTCTGTGTGTAGCCAAGATGCATTTCAGCTTTATGCTGTAAGTAATGTGTTAGTGGTGCTTTTTTGTCGGGAAAAGTGACAGAATGCTCCATTTAATTTGTCCTCCCGGGGGAGCGTACCCCGAGTCCCTCCTAGTAATTACGCAATCTCAACATAAATGTCATTCCAAGCTAGAAATGTCAGCATCCCCAAGTTAACATGTCTTCCAGCGTGCCTGTAACGTTGCGTAGATCAAGATATTTTTGAAGGGTGTTTAATTAACGTAAATGTATGAATACTGATGTATGAAGGGAATAATTGATTATGAGTGAGTAGGTAGAGGATTTTCTTAGTGGGGCTCTGTCCCACCCGCCTGTATGTACGGGCCGTGCCTGGACGGAGCCATGTCCGCTGGTAACGATAGCAAGACTGGTGGACAGAACGGCAGTTTGGCCCGAGGAAAAAAATACTGAACTTCTCCAGATATGGAACGTTACACTTACTGTATACACACACTTTGGTAAATTGTCTGCCATATTGGCTTTTGATTATGTTCTTATACTTGCAAAGCATTCTGAGAAGCATCACCCCAGCTTACCTTTGCAGTACACTAGGTCATATTCTAGATTGAGACACTACGAAATCAGCCAGTGCCATTTTTCCTTCTACTCCATCAGGCATCTTTCGACTCTGACATCCTCTGCCTGTTTTGTCTCTCCATTCTCTCCAGGAAACCGCCTCTTTCCCTCCCCCGCCCTCCCCCTCCCTCTCTCGCTGAGGCCTGTTATGGGTGTCAGAGCATTTACACATCCATCTCGGCTCATGAATAATGAATCGGGCCACTCATTAATTCATGAGCAACTTCTGTGCCTTTGCTGGCCCAGGAGAAAACATACTTAATTACATTCATATTTCAGAATTGGTAGAAAACTAATTTGAGTTTAGGTATTCATGAATAAAACATGGGGCGTAATGAACAGCGGGTGAGGTTGTAGGAACAAGTCGCTTAAATATTTACTAAACACCGTCTAAGAGCTCGCTGGCTCACAAGACACTGTTCAGTGCAGGACCCCTGGACACTATGGAAGAGCATGCATGACCTCTCATGTCACACACACACACACACACACACACACACCTGTTCTACGCATGGTCTTATTTTGTCCTAATTCAGTGGAAGTTACATTTTTCTTTGAAAAGACTGAAAACATCAAAGGAATGTGTGTGTGTGTGTGTGTATTGCTATATTCGTGAGGGCTAACCCTTCACAGCCCACACGTGTGTGTGTGTGTGTGTGTGTGTGTGTGTGTGTGTGTGTGTGTGTGAGGTCAGTGTAGCGTGACGTCTGCGTCTGTCCTACCGTCACACTGCACTGGCCCCTTCCGCACGTGTCTCTCATTAATGTGTCCTCTCTCACACACACACACACACACACACGCACACACACACACACACACACACACACACACACACACACACACATACACACTTTACTGAACATCTAAATATTCATTTGACTTTCTTGGGGGGGGAAAAAGCAATTAGGGCTCTAAATGTGCCGTTGTTTTCCACCTCTCTCTGATTCAAAAGGACGGCTCATTCATCTTGTGAAGCTACGTGTCATCCTCTCATCCTCCTCCTCCTCACCCGTTGGAGGAGGAGTGGCAAGGAGAGAGCAGAGAAGGAGAGGAGAGAGCAGAGAAGGAGAGGAGAGAGCAGAGAAGGAGAGGAGAGAGCAGAGAAGGAGAGAAGAGGACAGAGAAGGAGAGGAGATAGGAGAGAAGGATAGGAGAGAGCAGAGAAGGAGAGGAGAGGACAGAGAAGGAGAGGAGATAGGAGAGAAGGAGAGGAGAGAGCAGAGAAGGAGAGGAGAGGACAGAGAAGGAGAGGAGAGAGCAGAGAAGGAGAGGAGAAGGTTATGAGAAGCACAAATGGACAGACAGAGAGGGAGAGTGAGAGCGGATGGGCCTCGCCCCTCCGAACCGCTGCCGAACATCGAGGCGTGGCAGTAGGGCCAGGGCCAGGGCCAGGGCCCCCCCCACACACACACACACACACACTCCCCTCTGTGTGTGTGTGTGTGTGTGCGGTAGGGCTCACAGCGTGTAATTACCCAGCGTGTGAGGTTGGATTACATGTTGCTGTTGGCCACAAGCTTCCCCCAGGAGAAGGCTTGACAGCTCCCTACTAACCACACACACACACACACACACACACACACAAATACTGTACGCAAATGCTTTTTTTTCTCTTTTAAAGAACGAGTGTAGAAAAGTGGTTTTCAAAGTGGAGGTCAGGTCCCCGAAAGTGGTTGGAATAGGATTTTGAGGGGTAATAAGATAACCATGATATAATATTAACACACTGTATTTATAGAGCACGTTGAAAAACAGAGTTGGATTCATTGACAGACAAAACAAATCAACAGAACAACGTAAGGTAGAGATGATGTCGTGTGTCGTGTGTCAGTCAAAACACACACATTGCCTCACTCCTCTTCCCCCGTTCTCCTCGAATCCCAATTGAAAAGCTAATTTGCTCTCCCGGGCCTGATGGTAATAATGATTAATATCTAGAACGACAACAGGGGAGTGGCACCCTGCGCTCGTTACACTAGATGCGTTTGTACCTAGAGAATGCCCTCTAATGGGTTGATTTATCTAGTGTTGATTTATCTATTGTGTTAACCCTAGGGCCAGCTGACACTCCGGTGTCCCACATCTGTCTTTACAGTGGTTCCACCAACCAACCACCGAGCTATAATCGAATGTAGGATTCCTTCCTGTTCAAACCGGCTGGTTGCGTTTCCATACCGCACCACAGAAGGCTCTTTTTCTTGAGTCACGCTTCCCTCCGGTCTCCTTCACTAAATTAATTAAGCGACATGGCTCCTGGAGAACATGCAAACCTAACGAAGCTCCAAGGAGGGAGGTGATGTATCTGCTAGTTAGAGCAGGGTCCTAGAGAGAGTAACTGCTCAGAATTCAGACGCTGCAGAAGAGCAATTGACCTTGACAACCGTTAGCGAGTGTAAGTGATAATTAGCAGATTAGGAAAACAGCGCCCGGAGTCAAGCTGTTGTGAGATTGGGAAAGGAACAAAAAAAAATTGTGATGAATGAATTCAACAGAAGCTTTCATTGTTTTTTCTATTTTGTTGCTTCTATTTTCTCACCAGCACACTTCTCTTAAAGAATAATAAGAGCATGCAAAACAGGCAGTCAGAGAAAATAGCATCAGCCTTCAAATAGCTCTCTTTTGTGAAGGTTAGAGTGACACAAAGGAAGGAGCAGTGAGTACTTCCGTTTACCTGGAGTCAACAGTGGAGAGATGGAACGTACACACACAAAAATCGGCTATATGTCTGTCAATCACAACGGAGAACAGTGGGAAGAACAGAGTGTTTCCATACAAAATACACCCCCACCCCCACCTGTCCCTCGAGCATGGCTCATTTTGGTGCATTTAAAATCAAACGCACCACCCCTCCACCCCCAAATTCTATTTTCTCTACAACTGATTGGGGTCACTGTCCCAACAGGTGGGACATTACAGTGTACGATGATGGCTGTGAAATAGACGTAATGTGGACACATCAGGCCAGTATGGATCAGACCGGTGATGCGTTGCGGGCATGCTCCTCAATGTATAGGTGGGTGTGTGTGTGTTTGTGTGTGTGTCCGTGTGAGTGTGTACCTATTAAGGTCATGCACTGTCCCTCTTGGGAAATAAGACAAAATATTGGCGGCATAAGCCTTTTGGGTAAAATAGCAACAGGATCATCTGTTAAGGGGGGGCAAGAATGGAATTGCCCTTAGATATAAAATATTGATTTAAAGAAAAATATTCTCTAAGAGCACTTAGGTAGTATTAAAACGCACTTAGATAGTGGGAGTTATTCATGGTGAAACTGGGTGTCTGTTCTGAATAATGTGGTTGGAATAAGCGACCTTATTCAGACCTGTACAAAGTTTCCTCATCTCCAATTCTAAGACAACGTTATTTAGCCTGGATTAACCCCTAGTGGGCCGAGGGGATATTTTCTGACATTGCCGCAGGACAAAATCGAAGAGTTTTGACTCAGTGGAGCATTAATGATGAGGAGAGCTCATTACCTAGTGATTTTGATGTTTAAACACATTGATTGATTGACTGAAAAGACCAGAAAATCAATATGCTGAATTAATACAAGATGAAATGAGGTGTTGGGCTGGAAAGGTCACCTGTCCACCTTTGAACTCTGACCTTCGACCTTCCCCTGAGGCGTGCGCCTGGCTTTCACCCTCTCGGGACAGCTGGAAAGAAACCGCCCTTTAACCACAAGCGTCATTTTCAGGGGTCCAAAAGAGGCCGTGGTGGCGGTTTGTAGCCCTGGAGAATATAGTAAACCACACTCTGTTGTGTGTGTGTGTGTGTGTGTGTTTCACTCTGTATTCATTGCTCAATGTGGCCTGACTAGAACAGATGGAGCCAGCATATTTACAGCTCAAGATCCATTTGTTTTCCATTACTGCTAACGAGACAAGTGTGTACCTCAAGAGCACTCCACACCCAAATCCTTTGTGGGTGCGGAGGGGTCCCTACAAGGGGAACTGTAACCAAACATAGCACCCAGGGAGCAGGATATACTAGTGGTCTACGACTCCCAGCCGTAAGGTCGTGGGTTCAAGCCCGAGCTGGAGCAGTTTTTCCGAGAAGCCATCTCTCCATACTATTTAGTGTGTGTGCGCGCTCCACATGTGTATGTCAAATACAAACTCAAGTGCAGGCATAAAAGCTATGCCAAGACAAATTATATCAATGGTACAGACGCTAGAATATAAAAATCAGTTTCCAGTCTAAAATGTCTTTTTTTGTTGTTTTCTTTTCACACAGCCATCTGGCGACCCCCAGAAATGATCTCGCGACCCCCAAGTTGAGATCCACTGCACAAGACTTTGCTGCCCCCACATTAAAGTGTATACGAATACAGCGTGGCAATGACTTTTGTGTGTTTCCAGTGAGCCTGAATAAAGGGCAGCGAAGGCAGTAAACATACTGCGACCCACAGAGACATTAACACACAACCATGTTATAGAACTCACGCCCACACAGTATGGTGCTAAGACACAATACTGCACTACTAGCCTTGAGGCTGTGTGTGAAGCAAGATGAAGGTCAATGAGGGGAAAGGGGTCATTCAGGAGTCTTTGCATGAAGGAAAGGAAGCTATTAAGCATTCTCACCTCCTCTAAGAGCAATAGGATTTATTCAGCACAGTGTCTGGCTGCTTGGACTGTCAGGCCTTCCGGGCGGGTTGGGCATGTATAAAAGAAAGTAGAGTGCTGTGGTTTTCTGCCCTAACAAAAAGCTGCGTTGTATTCCGACGCACGCGTGTTGTGCGTATAGGAACCGGTTCCTGGCTGCGTTTGTAATTCGTGTGGATATTTAATGCGTCAAGCAAGAATGGTAACGTGTGATTTAGTTGAATTAGTGACTTTGCATCATGTTTTAAGGAATTCACAAATTGAATGTGTAAACATTATTATTATTTTGTGTGATTGTGTGTTCAATAAATATGGACCACCGTGGGCCAAAGAACACAGCTACAACATTGTTATGGAAATGAATGGTGCTAAACTGCAGGCTGTCTGTAGCTGCATCGATATAAACGGGTAAAGACGGCATTGATTCAGCGAGACATTGCACCAGATAAGCGTACGCGGTCTGACAGTAATTAGTTGGACTGATACTGGATGGTGCAGCTTTTTCTTTGCCAGGGAAAAACGCTACAACAGACCTAAAGTGACCCCCATTGAAAACCTCCCTGCCTGCAGCTCAGAGTGCCTCAGAAACAGCCTTTAATCTACAACCAACCCCGACATTACTTGTATGTGAACAAGCTCTTGTTTCTTGTTTAAAAAAAGAAAATCCATAAAATGTTGTAGAAATAAACCTCTCCGTGGGTCTATAGTTTCCTGTTGCACTAACAGCATGTGAAGGAACCGTGTTGGTACTGTACCTTGTCTCCTTTGTGTGTACTTACTCCTTTGTGTAAGTGCCTACAGTGCTTTGGGTATCTTCAGAACTGAGGCGATTTTCAGGCTCAAGCTAACTGGCTAAATCTGGCTAATTAATGGCATGTATTCAGCTTACTGGTGACAAGTACTCGCCTGTCCAATGTCGAATTGAATCGATCTACATCCAGACTGCAGTACGATAAAATGTGAAAAAGGTATGGGATACACAATTCATTTCAGTGTGTGAGATCCCTAGTTCTCCTCCTCTTCCTCTCCTCCTTCGTTCCAAGGCCTCCTCCTTTCCATCTGTATAATTTACAGCCTTCCAGCAAATGAGTTCTTGTGGAGGCCCCTGTCCCTGCACTCTATCACAACCCTGCTAGTGATCTGTTAACAGGAAATACTCCCACAATATCCCCCATAAAACTGCTCGCTGGCTCCATATTAATACAACTGCAGTCTGGCCCGGCCCAGTGAAGGACATATTGTGTCTGTGGCTTTAATTTAATTCTGGAGGAACATGTTAAAGCAGGCAGGGTACTGGACAAGGGCACAAGGTATTTGAACTTTTAGCTGGGTGATAGCTATTATTCATTTAAAATACCTGTATTTTATTGCTTTAACTTCACATTTTCATTGCCTTTTCTAACTAAGAATCTTAATAAAAATAAAACTGAATACAGCTATATTCCATAAATCTGCTAAATAAACAAACAAAAATGGCAGCCATGCTCTTTGGTGAAATATTTTTTTCGGGAGCAACATCGCTAACCGTTCAGAGTTGGGAAACATAAGTTGTTGCCCCCCCGCCCCCCACAGTACCCCCACAGTACCCCCAGCGTCTCAGCCAGGGGTCTCACTAAGAAAACCTCCAAAAGGGGTCTCTGAACCTGGGGAGGACAAGCGGAGAGACAGGGGGAGCCACTAGAGATGGAAGCTGTGAACTTGAACAGGGGTGAAGGCTGTGTGTGGATAGTTGTGTGTGTGTGTGCGTGTATGTGTATGTGCTTTGAGGAATGCTCAGCTGGAGTGTGACTGGCTGACTTTGATAAGGCCAGCCACAGGGGCCACTACTGTTCAACAACCAAGGGCCCCTGCCAGCTCCATTGTCATCTGCTGTGCTTAAACAGACAAACACACATGGACACGCACACACACACACACACCGTGTACACATGTGTGGGGAACACAAATGCTTGCAAACTAAACCCACTTAACTACTTTTTCCTGGCAGGCAGAACAAGCAGTAAGTCTGTTTGGCTGAGGGTCTTATTGTCTAAATGGAAGCTCCACTTTCATAATTTCCCTGGCTGAAAGTATCTCTGCCCATGAAAGTCTCCATTCGACAGATTATCTTGTCTCTCCATGAATTCATGAAAGGCTTTTTGTCAGAAAAAATATAGGCAGTGGTAAAATTAATAAACAAATGCTTGCTTATAATTTAAACGTATTTGTATCTGTATATTACTATCTATTTGGATATTCTGTGATTACTTAAAGCTATGTTGGTGAGAAGATCTTTGTCAAATGTACACCACTAGAAAGATTTGTGGATTAAATTCACAAAAATCTCTACAAAACTGTTCTTGAAATAAAACTCTTAAATCTCTATCTTGTGCTGTGTGCTGTTTTGTGCTGTGTTGTGTTGCTGTGACTTTGCATGGGACAGAGTTATTGGCATCTCCACAAACAGCTGCTAATTGACTGATCATCATCGCAAAGTTGTAAATCAACTACTGAGGCTGAGAGACATACTGTAAGGGAGGAAATTATGAAAAGTAACAAGAGAATGGTACTGGGTGGAGAGAGAAAGAAAGGACCCATCTGTACAGGACAGACTTGCTATTAGAGCTCCCTCCTCTACAATGTCACTGTTGGAATATGACTAGATTCGCGTTGTTGGTCCAGAAGGTTACAATATGTGTGCATGAGTGTGTGGCTGTCCCACCCACCCTAGTGAAATACGTGGTTCAAGTAACACACATTTCCCACGATAAGAGGACCACAGAACACATGGATGATGGTGTTGCACAGACCATGTACACACACTAAGGTTATTATCGTTACTAACGAAATAACGAAAACTAGGTGTGAAAAAACATTTTCGTTTCCTAAAAATAAAAACTAAATTATACATAACTAAAACTGTGTTGTGTGTTTGCAAAACTAACTAAAATGAATTATAATTATAGAGACAATTTCTTTGTCAATTTATTTCATACATAAACTTAGTATTATATTAAATCTATCTTCCAATATCTTAGCTGTGCCAGTTTAAGTCCACGCACATTTTGTTTGAATTTTTATTACACAATACTTTTTCCTTACACAAAAGACTAGAACTACCTGAAACTAATAAAAACAAAACTAAAAATAAGCATTTAAAAAAAATAAAAACGAATAACCTTGACACAGACACACACATGCAGACACAAATCCGTCACATTTCCCCCTGTAGTGTGAGACTGTCATGGAAAATTTTGATAAATTGAATCACCCACCTCTTAATTCAACTTATGAACCTCTGACAGAATGAGGGGGTTAATATTATTTTAGATTTTTTTCCTGCGCTTTGTATTACGTGTCATTTAGTGTCTTATCCTGTGTAACGTGTGTCCTGTACCACTAGGTGGCCACTGCTTTCAAATGTTGTAGTAACGCAATGTAAAACTATGCAGTTTTTTAATTTAATTTTTTACCTTCGTGACAAAGAACACATACAGTCAGACTTACAGGAAGTTGACGCAGCCTGTGCCGGGTGGCGGAGCAATCCACACGAAGCTGAAGGAGGTGGAGGATTGGTGGCTGACGTGTGATGCCACCACACTGCACACAAACTGAGTCCCGCTGAACTGACGCTCCGGCATAACACCTGCAGGACAGAAAGAGAGAGAATGAGGTTGGTGTCTTATGTTAGGGCAGGGAATACCCAAATGTAAACAGAGAGTATGTTAAAGAAGTATAACATGCTAAAAGCGATGATAACAGACACATTTTATTAATTAAAGGCCCCATAGCCTCCCAATTTCCCAACTGTCATTTTGGACAAACTTTCTCCGTTCTGGTTGAACATTTGATTTCAGTTGGTGTTGCACTTTTTATTTAAACATGCCTTAACTTGATTGGTCTTCTGACTGAGAGAGGGAGGAGACAGGAGTCAGAAACAATTGGTTACAATGCAGAAATTATGTCCCACCTGGGGACAAATCTGATTGGCTTGTTTTACACAATGATTTTGGCTAGGTATTTGTAAAGGCAGTTTTGGCTAAATTACATATTAGACAAATTTCAAAATAAATCCAGCACTCTCAGGTCCTATCAGACAACAGTACTGACCACACAGTTGGGAAAATGTGAATTTTATGATAGAGGACCCTTAAATTCTAAGATGAGAAGCTCAGTATGAAAGATTGACTAAAGTGACGGCCTCCAAAGATACCTAAACGGCATCAGTCATCCGGTTATGCTGGACAACTGACATGATCAACATAATAATCGCATGTTGTGTAGTAACCTGTTGACAGAATCTTAACATGATGTGTTCAGCAGCAGGCCAGCCTGTGCAAAGTGTCAACTACAGATAACAACTACCGTTTGAGTACCGTTTGATATGTTGGTGCCAGAACCAATAGAGGGCATTCTCCGATGCCTTGTACCAACACCAGTTTCCTCCATCCTGGGGGGGGGGGGGGGGGGGGGGGGGGGGGGGGGGGGGGGGGGG
>JAODLI010000919.1:0-11649 GCA_027575585.1 Percopsis omiscomaycus | reverse complement strand
CCTATCTGCTCCATGTAATAGAACAATGTAATTGTAAGTCGCTTTGGATAAAAGCGTCTGCTAAATGCTGTAACTGTTTCAGCAGTCACAGGCAGGAGGCAGTGTGGAGGAGTCATAAGTGTTTTTTTTTTTTTTTAATTCCTATGAACTTAATGTCCTTGGTAAATTCAAATAAAGCATCTAACCTGTGTGCAGGGTGAGGTGGAGGCTCTGAGGCGGGACAACGCCAGGCTGAGACCTGAAGCGGAGAACCGGCCGCACCACAACCACAACCACAACAACAACCACCAAAAGCAAATGCGCACCGCCCGCCACAGTTCCCCCCAGCTGACTGGGCAGCCCCCCGCCCTCAATGTGACCCCGTCTGCCAGCCTGGGTAAGGACGCTGGCCCGTATGCTGGCCCTACCAGTCGGAACACATGTACTGTGGCTTCTGTCGCTGGTAAAAGGGTTGGGAGTGTTTCCATTGCCTAGCTGCCTAGCGTGTCAACACCAGATCACCGTGTCGGTAGTGTAATGGTTCCTGGTCTCTTCTTCAGACAAGCTGCTGTTGGACGTCGCAGAGAGCTGGATGGAGGGGAGGCACGTTAAGGTGGTGGTCTCCGTCGACGACACACAGGTGCAGGAGACAATATTTTTGCATTTTGTACTGCTACTGGGGGGGGCAGGATAGTCTAGTGATCTGGGTGTTTGACTCCCAGCCTGGCAGGTCGTGGGTTCAAGCCCCAGAGTTGGCCTACCTGTAAGCATCCTTGAGCAAGATGTCTAACCCCTACCTGCTCCTTAATACTTGTACTCACTGTGGCTTTGGATAAAAGCAGATGCTAAACGACCTAAATTGTTCTACTACTATTAATTATTATAACTTTATTTGTATAGAAACGTTCAGTTGTACTGTTTTTTGTTACTGCTACCTCTGCAGTGATTAGTTTTGTCACAATATGAGAATAATAATCATAATGTAACTTGCGGTAGAGGAGCAGGTAACCTGATGTTTACGCTCGTCTCTCCAGGACGATGGACCCAGACAGTTCCTGATTGGCTCTCTCCGGGTCAGTGGGCAGACCACGTGGGACGTTCTGGACGGGGGGGTCCAGAGACTCTTCAAGGTGCTACAGCAACGCCATGGGTTCCTCTCTAATTACTCATTCCATCAGTATATCTACAGTAGCTACTATATCTATTGTGTCAACATTTACATTTACAGAATTTAGCTGCAGACACTTTTATCCAAACTGACTTACAACAAGTACATTAGTCAATAGCTGAATAGGTCATTGTGGCACACACGCACTGTCCACACAGGTTTCTGGCCTTTATCCGTGCATGGCACGGCTTTTATTCACCCTTTTGCCAACAGTTGACATACACATGCCTTAACACTGCCCAGCCTGCAACTAGTGCATAAGTCAGAGAGCTTCCGCGTGGAGGCTCTCAGTCACTCCTCGTCCGTTCGCCCTCAGCTGTGTTCCTTTACTGTTTAAAAGAGGGACAGGTGATTACTGACTGCCCACACCTGTCCCTCAGTCCCGTGAACCACACCTCCACATGTTCCTTCTCCCCCGCATCAGAGCCAAACCATGCCCACACTCCCACAGTCATATACCAGTCATGGTAAACAGACAACATTCTGTTAGCATATAATTTAATCCTCAAGATAATTGCTAACTAATAATTGCTCCTAAATACCAAAGTGATCTTCTTAGAGCTGATCCTCTGACCGAGCATGTCCTTCTCTCCTGATTGGCTGTTTGCAGGAGTACCTCCGCCGCCTGGACCCTATTGGTCAGCTGGGCCTGACCGCTGACAGCGTGCTGGGCTACAGCGTTGCGGACGTCCACCGTCGCCCCGGGTTACGCACGCCTGAGCTGCTGCCCTGCGGCTACCTGGTGGGAGAGAGCGACACCGTCGCTGTCTCCCTTAGAGGTGGGGTAATGTTATCTTCTAGCGTCTATTATCTATCAAATGAGCAAACACATTTGGGTGTATGCTATTTAAGAAGCTGTGTTATTTATATATATATATATATACAAAAATTAAACAAAAACATTAAAACAATTACAATTACAAACAATTACAATTAGGGCATTTAGCAGACGCTTTGATCCAAAGTGACTTACAATTACATGGTGCTGTTACATGGAGCAGCTAGGGGTTATGCATCTTGCTCAAGGATGCTTACAGGTAGGCCAACTCTGGGGCTTGAACCCACAACCTTCTGGGAGTCCAACACCCAGACCACTAGACTATCCTGAAATCACACAATATCAAAATCTTTCCTGTACATTGTGTAATTTGTTGAACAAAATGACGTAACAACGGTCAATGGAAACCAAACCCACCCCTTGAGGGCTGGATTCAAACTCACACCGAAAATCAACGTAAACAATTGAAATCACAGGCTGTTCCCACTTGCATGGTTTCATTTCCAAAAGAACCCACCCCTGCTATCTGCTTACGCCCATCCTTCTGTTTTATTGTAGCATTTACCTGCATGCAGCTATAATAAACATAACATACTGTAACAGTTACAATGTGCTGTATCAGGGTCAATAAGGTTGTAACCTGGGCTAAAGATGAGGGGTGCTCAGTTAGGAGTGTTGTTTTATTACTGTTACACACTCAGTAGTGTGTATGGCCCCCATGTGCCTGTATGCACTCCCGACAACGTCTGGGCATGCTCCTGATGAGACGGCGGATGGTATCCGGGACCTGGATCAGGGCATCAGTGAGCTCCTGGACAGTCTGTGGTGCTACTTGGCGGCATTTGATGCACTGATACATAACATCCCAGAGGTTCCCTGGATTCAGGTCTGGGGAACGTGAGGGCCAGTCAATGGCATCAATGCCTTCGTCATCCAGGAACTGCCTACACAATGAGGCCGGGCATTGTCCTGCACCAGGAGGAACCCACTGCACCTGCGTAAGATCTGACGATGGGTCTGAGGATTTCATCCCGGTACCTAACAGCAGTCAGGGTACCGTTGGCTAGCACGTGGAGGTCTGTGCAACCTTCCAAGGATATGCCTCCCAAGACCATCACTGACCCACCGGCAAACCAGTCATGCTGGATGGTGTTGCAGGCAGCATTCACCACGGCTTCTCCAGACTCTTTCACGTCTGTCACATGTGCTCAGTGTGAACCCTCGTGCCACCCTCATAGAGTCTGTTTCTGACAGTTCGGTCAGAAACATGCACACCAGTAGCCCGCTGCAGGTCATTTGGTGGGGCTTTAGCAGTGCTCCTCCTGTTACTCCGCACATAGGAGCAGATACTGGTCCTGCTGCTTGGTTGATGCCCTTCTGCGGCCCTGTCCAGCTCTCCTCCTGTAACGGCTGTCTCCTGGTATCTCCTGCATGCCTGGGCTGCCTGTGCTGCAGGTAGCGCCTCATGCTACCAGTAGTGACAAAGACACTAGCAAAACGCAAAACTAGCGAAGAGTCAGTCAGGATTCAGGAAGGATAAGGGGAGAGCAATTGTCTGTGGCCACCACCTGCAAAACCATTCCCTTTTTGGGGGCTGTCTTGCTGTTGCCTCTCCAGTGTCACATTAATTGACTTGGTGTTATACTGTGGTGATTATATGATCCCTTAATTTTTTGAGCAGTGTATATACACTGTATATGAAGTACTTGCTTTTCCAGGGGCTAGTTTAAGAAGTGCTCGTCTATCCTGTAGCCTACTACAATATATACTGTATTTATGCACAGTATCTATCTCTGAAGGATGACACTGTCTTCCTCGCTGACTACTGTCTGTCTGTCTGTCTGTATGTCTGTCTCTCTCTGTCTCTCTCTCTCTCTCTCTCTCTCTCTCTGTCTTTCTCTCTGTATGTCTGTCTGACTGTGTCTCTCTGTCTCTCTCTCTATATGTCTGTCTGACTGTCTCTCTCTGTCTGTCTGATCTGCTGATGTTATTAAATCACCTATGAGCTTCTCCAGTACAGCATTGTAATCAGACTCTTGTCCTGCAGACTGCTCTGACCACTGTGCTGACAGTCTGGCGTTTGCTACGCTGGTACCGCTACCCACAATGCACCATTACATCCGCCAGCTGCAGGAGGAGAGGTGTGTCATCCTATCAGGAGCTAGCGGCACGGGGAAGAGTTTCCTGGCCCGACGGCTGGCTCGACACATCGTACGGGGGGCGGGGCTAGAGGTCCGGCCGGGGATCATCGCGACCTTCAGTTGTCATGGCAACGGCATCCAGGTGTGTACGTGGAGTTTCCGGGGTTTCCTCTCAGCGTTGATGATGGTGTTCATCTTTTGGCCACAATTGGGGTCATGATGAGTTTAAACCTGTGCGTGTGTGTGTGTGTGTGTGTGTGTGTGTGTGTGTGTGTGTGTGTGTGTGTGTGTGTTTAAATGTGCGTGTGCCCGTGCCCATGTGTCTGTTTTCATACACAGCAACTCCATGGTTTCCTGTCTGAGCTGTCCTCTCAGCGCCGTAGTGTGGGAGCAGGGCTCCCCCTGGTGGCAATCGTAAACAACCTCCACCAAATACCATCAGCCCCGGAGATGCTCAGCGAGCTGCTGAGCTCCTCCCACCGCCATTGGTAAGTACACACACACACACACACACACAGGTGAATGTGGATATGATTTAATAGTGTTTGATGTATGGTCATATATTGTTATAGTGACATAGCCACTTAAGATGTCTATGAACCTAAAATCATGCAAACAAGAGCACATGTATATGGATAATGTCTCAGTCTCATGGGCTCTGGGTTGGGTTGTGTTGTGTTGTGTTCAGTCCGTACATTGTTGGCACCATGAGACCGACCTCCTGTTGTCCCACGCTGCAGACACACCTCCAGCACAGGTAAACATGTCTCAGTGTGCTATATTGGTAACACATCACATGATCACCATTAACAAGCAGGACATCTGACCTGCAAACTTCCTGTTGGCACTAAGACAATGGCTAAATATAATAAATAAAAAATAAAATAACAATAATAATAGTACAAATATAATAACCTAAACTAAATCTAACGTGGGGGCAGGATAGTCTAGTCTGGGTGTTTGACTCCCAGCCGGAAGGTCATGAGTTTGAGCCCAGGAGTTGGCCTAACTGTAAGCATCCTTGAGGAGGTTGTCTAACCCCTACCTGCTCCTTAATACGGAAAGGCTGGCTTTACATGGTGAAACTTGGGTAAAAATAAGTTGCAATTGAATTGCATGGTGTAAAGCCCTCTGCAACACACTTGAAACTTGTCTTATACTCAGCTGCAACAGTTGCAAAACTCTCAACTTTGTGGAACTAGTTTCACGCAACAGCCAATCAAAACTCTGATAACATGTCAGATGATGACGTCAAACTACCGTTGATGTGGTATAATTTCAACCGATTTCAACTCGACAACAGATTAATGCACTGATAGCTCTCTTCCCATTCTCAGGGAGAGCCATTATGAAACGGCGATACAACACATCCGAATTGATATTATCCAGCGAGAAAACTATACGAAATAAGATACTTTAGTAAAATAAACTATTAAATCGTGTTGCATGACAACTGTCAAGTTGCATGGAAATTATATTTCATGCAATTATAGTAGTAAAGCCAGCCTTACTGTACTCACTTTGGATAAAAGCATCCGCTGAATCTAACCTAATTGTAACTAAACTTAATTAGAAATTGGAATAAAAAAAACAACAAACAGAAACCCTATAATTTCCTTGAGAATAACTGCTGCCTTGCTCAGGGGCACCGTAGCAGTAGATGTTGCATTGAAACAAATTCTATATTTACTAGCTAAAATCTCTGTTCACGTGATTGTTGACACGCAGTTTGGTGTGGTGGTCCTACGAACGGGAGCCCGTTAAGGACCTTCTGGCTTGGTTTCTACGGCGACAGCTCCTGGAGGCGGAGTTAAGCAGGCGCTGTCAGAACCCCCAGATGGCTGAGGTTGTTGAGTGGCTGCCGGAAGTATGGAGAAACATCAACGGCTTCCTTGAAACGCAGGGCTCCTCTGACACGTCCATAGGTAACTGGTCCCTTCTGCTGTCATGTTGGTTAATGGCCAAACTGTCAGTTAGTCAGGTAACTATAGACACACATGTAGGTTAATGGTAGGCTATAACCACTGCATTTATGCTGGCAAAGTTCATTAGATAGACATTATAATGTGCCGTGGCCTTTCTAGTGTTGATGGTTCCCTCCTGACACACACGCACACACACACACACACACACACACACACACACACAGGGCTGACGGTGTCTGTCTGTCTGTCTGCGCAGGGCCCGCCATCTTCTTGTCCTGTCCCATGGACACAGAGGCGTCTGTCCTGTGGTTCACTGAGCTGTGGAACACATCTGTGGTCCCCTTCTGTCTGCAGGTACAGGTACTCCTGGTCAGGAACCATGCGATGTGATATCACAGTGTTGGCTGTGGCTATTGGGTGGTTAGATGAGCTTGGTAGTTCCCTCCATTTGTTCCCCTCTGCATATCTGTCCGGAAACTCTCCATTCAAAGCTGTTTTTCGTAGAGGCGGTGCCAATAGGTGTCAATCAAATCATTAGCAGGGATCGGACCACCTTCAACCAACGTTTGACGGTGAATGTCAAACACAGATGCTAGCAGATGATTGGACCTCCTCCAACCAAGGAAAATGTGATCCACAAACTGGGATGATTCTGCCCCCATGGGATGATTTACTGAACACTTTCTCTCTGCGCCAACTGAACTCTGGTTCTGATTGGAGAGATCCCAGAGTGACATGTGAAGTGAAGCATAGAGGCGGAGCTTGTGATGTCAGGATGGTTTTGCAAGGCTGTGTGTGTGTGTCTGTTCTACCAGCTTGTTGGTGGTTCAGAGATGGGGGAGGATCCTACTGACTGGGTGATTGGCAGCTGGCCTTGGTGTTGCAGTCCCGCCCCTCAGGATTTGCTCCGCCTCCGGCCGAGAGACGCTGGGGTCCGGTGTTTACCCAAGAGGGAGTCCCAGGCTGACCCAGACCCGCTGGTTAGTCCTGGGCGGCTGATAAAGAGTTTTAATAACACTCTGTCCACACAGAGACGTTATCATATATTTGTAATGTTAAATAAATATATATAAGGAATGTAGAACATCTCAGGAATAGAACAAGCCCAACCCATCTCCCCTAGGTTAGATAGTCACACATCCTTAGGGGCTTGCATTTGGTATGAGCCGTATTGAAAAGCAGGTTTTATAAAACTTATACACACTTATAAATGAGCAATGAGCAATGAATGAGTCATGTTAGTGACTGACTGAACAAACATTGTTACCTCCCGCAGGTCTCCATGCTTCAAAGGCTAGAAGAGATCACCCAGTGTTACCCGGGCAACGCCACCACAACGCAGCCCTCTGTCTAGTCAGTCCCGTCATAATCATAATCAGAATCCATCCGATGGCTCATAAGCAATGCAGACCAACAGAGACGAAATCTGCTGTGGTCAGCGATTCCCTGATGCTCACCTGATGTTTCCTGTCTCTGTGTGACCACATCTATACTAAAGTAAAACTGCCACTCAAAACCAGGGCATTTTGCAAACAAACCAGCGGTCAGACATGCAACAGCATGTTAAGACTTGTTGAGTGTGTTTTAATATTACTGTTTTGTTATGAAATATTAGTTTGAGAGTGACCTTTGCCAGTTGTATTTAATGACTGGAAAGGTAAAAGAAAGTGACTTCGCAGGAAAGCATATAGAAAACATGAACGACCTTCCCGGTTCCCAGCCGCTCCCTAGCCAGTGCATGCTAGTAATAAAACAATAACATACCTGTGAATGCTTTAACTGTTTAACTTTATACATTCTGACACACACACAAATAGAGGCTTGTGTGTTTGTGTGTGTGTGTGTGTGTGTGTGTGTACGCTTGCTCGCGCACGTCCATGTGTGTCTGTATACTTTAAGTCATTTGCTGAACTTTTGCGAATAGTGTTTTTATGAGGTGTGCTGTGAATGCTTGTTTTTGTTTTATAATGAGTAGCGGATTTGTACGTGTGGTTTTTAGACAGAAACCTTAATATCATAGAATTTGGTCTTTTATGTTTGTCCTACTATTGTTCCAAACAGATTTATAAATCCTATTATTAAAGCGAAAAACAGTTGGTGCTGTTTTTCTTTCTCTCTAAAATGTAGATGTATTTTGCATCTGTGTTGGAAAGACTTTTTTAATATATCTTAGTGGCGACAGATATACAAATCTTGTTGTGTTCTACAGTTTTGTGTGTTTCATGTACTGTAGGAGAGTTCCCAAATGATAGACAGTAGGAATTTATCTACAATTTGTATTTGTTGAACCAGAAAAAAAAAACAAATCTATAATTTGATCTCATACCCAGAGATTACTTTATGAGATTTCTTTATACAGTATTGAACATCACATTTCTGTTTATTCCACACAAACGATGGCCATTTTGTCATTGTTGACAAAAAAGCAGAGATGGGCTAATATGCATGTCAATCAAATACTCAAATGTCAATCAAATACTCTCAATGAAACGTGAAAACCGCACAAGGACCTGATGCAACGACTCCAGGCGTAGGGTGAGTGTTGTTTTGAACTAAATATGATTTCAGTTAGGTATATAATAGTTACAGTAGGGTTGGCCCTTTCTAGGACGGAAAGCACAATAAAGTGATGTTGCTATGAATCCTCCAGTAGAGGGCAGTCTAAGATTACAATAATTCTAGGAGTCTGGCATTCAGATTTTTTTTTTCTTGTTCTAAACTTTTGAGCGCACAAGTGTGTATAATCAATGGAGTATCTCTGAGAGAAACAATGGTCAGTTTTTTTAATCTTCTCCTTTCTCACTCTTTTCTGTCTCTCCTCCATTCTGTTTTGCTATCTTTTTCTCTCTGTTTATTAGCTCTGTATGTGTGTCTGTGCATGCATGTGGCTCATTTAGATTAATTCCACAAAACATTTACAATGTAGGCTAGGATGAACAAACACACACACACACTTATTTTACCAGAAGAGGTTGTCCTTTAATAGACATCTTTATAAAAGAAGCAGCACAGGGTGATGTTCCTTAACAATCACTTGTAACGTGTCTACGCTGCTGGTCAAAGTGTTTCCTGTTGATTTTTTCACAAGATTCCTCAGTCAAATTTCAGTCTGCGAGACTGTGTAGCATTGTAGACAAATATGAACTGAAACATATTAACAATCCAGCCAACGTGAACATGTGGACCTGTTCTACATCCTTGTAGAAGCAGTGTGAATTAGGAATGATGGCATGCTTTCTCTCAGTTCCCACTACAAGGAAGCCATTTTAAAACACAATATGAACAGTCCCCTCTTTATCAGACTTTTATGTCTGATGCGCGTGTCAGGGAAGGTGCACCTCAGAGGTGACACGAGTGCCTGTTAAAAAGCCGGTGACAGGTCTGTTATAATTACAGCTTTTCTTCATCTAATACCTTGTGTAATTTACTTGTCTGAAGCTGGGTCTTACCAGGAGACGTCAGGACAGGTGAGCTTGTCAGAGGAGCTGATGCGCGCACGCGCACACACACACACACAAACACACACACACGGATGCACACGCATGTGCGGAGTCACACACTGTCAGCTGATTTAGATGTATGTAACGTTTAGCTGTATGAAATGTAAGAGCCATGTTACTGCATATAATTAATGTCTGCGAAGTGTGCGCGTGCGTGTGTGTGTGTCTGTGTGTAATTAATGTTCCGCTAAAGATAGAAATGTTATTTGCCTATAATTACTGCACTTGCTAGTCATGGAGTTTACATTGGAAGGCTGTCAAAGTGTGTGTGTGTGTGTGTGAGAGAGAGAGAGAGAGAGAGAGAGAGAGAGTCAGATAATGTCACAATAATAGTATGTTTCTGACAGAGGAGAGGAGGAGAAAGGAGAGGCATCTATGAGTCGATGAGAGAAGTTCTCCTTAGTTCTGCGTCTGTAATTATTGTTATTGCCGGAATAGAGCTGTAGGCGTGTCCAGAACGGCACCGCAGAAGTTAACGTGTTTGTGTGTGTGTGTGCGGGAAAAAGTTTTGAGGGGTCATGTGCACAATAATCCATTGTATGTGAACTAGATTCTTCCACTGATGTGCTCAGACGTCACTTCCTGTAAGCAGTCGGTTTTCCTGCCACTCGTCAGACCAGAAGAGTCTGGTGAACCGTGGATGGATCTGTTTTATTGTTTACCTGTAAATCCTCAACTTACATCATGAATAAAATACACATGGTGCAGGTTAGACCCATTATAGAGGAGAGGAGGGGAGAGGAGAGGATCGGAGACTAGAGGAGGGGAGATTAGAAGAGAAGTATAGGAGAGGAGAAGAGAAGAGGTGGAGAGGAGATAAGAATAGAAGAGGAAGAGAGGAGAGGAGCGAAGAAGAGATTGGGGAATTGGAGGGGAGAAAAGATAAAAGGAGAGGAGAAAAGAAGCGAGGAGGGGAGAAGAGAAAAGGAGGTTCTGATAGGCGCATAATGACAAAGGCTGTCAACTCGCTCTCAGGGTTAACATGGTCAACAGGACTAATGAGACCCAAACACGTCAGACAGGAGATATGGTTTCCATGTGAGAGGGGAGGAGAGCAGAGGGGAGGAGAGCAGAGGGGAGGAGAGCAGAGAGGAGGAGAACAGAGGGGAGGAGAGCAGAGAGGAGGAGAGCAGAGAGGAGGAGAACAGAGGGGAGGAGAGCAGAGAGGAGGAGAACAGAGAGGAGGAGAGCAGAGGGGAGGAGAGCAGAGAGGAGGCGGTCAGGTGACAGGTGACAGGAGAGAACCCTGGAGCCAGATGTAATTACAGGGCCGAGGAGGTGCCTGGTCATTTGTTGGAGAAGTAATTAACCCCGCCCCAAAACACACACACACACAGTGTGTTGACACTGGCTGTTAGGACCAAAGAACACCCTGAACAACAGTGTGGGGTCTTACTACTTCTCTCCCCTCATCCCTCCCTTCAACAGCGGAGCTTTCTTTCTGGGTCGATATTTAGCGGGCGACACCCCCTCCTCTACAAACATCCAATCAGAGACCTGATGACTCCTGCGTGACATCTGACCCTGCATCTGTGTGTGAGTGCCAGCCAGCCAGCCAGCCAGACAGCCAGACAGCCAGACAGACAGACGATGATCCGGTATTTTAGTCAGTAGCAGTGTGTGTGATTGGGGGGTGGGGGTCGTGGTCAGGGGGGCCTGGTGAGAGGACAAAAAGCTATGGTCAGACGATTGCATCGCAAAACAAGCGGGCAAAATCATCTCAACAGAGAGTCAATAGGGGGACACACAGCTCTTGTTTACCGTCTAAAAGGGTTTCTCTAACCTTGTGCTGTCCTGGACCCCCATTTAGAGCCCAGTGTCTACAGGCCCTCTTTACATGAAGCAGCACTTAAAGAGAATCTGACGTGTAGTAAAACTGTTGGCTGCACATCTTTCTTACACCAGAGGGAGGGAAAGAGAAAGAGGAAGAGTTGGAAGGGGAGAAGAAATATGAGATGATAGGGAGAGAGAGAAAAAGAGAGAGCTTAGTGGCAAACAAACAACACGGTCATGAAGATGATGATGACGATGGTGTGATGAAGGCAGAGGTGAGGATGAAGATGGAGGGAATTAGCTTTCGATCAGTGGTGTGTCGGGTCATGGGGTCGTGTTCCCCCCCCCCCCCCTCTCTCTCTCGGTCTGATCAATACCAACATCA
>JAODLI010000918.1:0-11651 GCA_027575585.1 Percopsis omiscomaycus | reverse complement strand
TGATGGTGCACTTCTACACAGCCATCATTGAGTCCATCCTCACATCCTCCATCACCATCTGGTACGCTGCTGCCACTACCAAGGACAAGGGCAGACTGCAGCGTGTCATTCGGTCTGCAGAGAAGGTGATTGGCTGCAATCTGCCGTCGCTTAGGAAAGATTGTGGCTGATCCCTCCCACCCCGGTCACAATCTCTTTGAGACACTCCCCTCTGGAGGAGGCTGAGGTCCATCAGGACCAAAACCTCATGCCACAAGAACAGTTTTTTCCCATCCGCTACTAGCCTTATCAACAAGGCCCGGAACCCACCCTGACACTCTCTACCTCTGCCTATACATGTCACATTGACATATCCTTGCATATTTAAAATACTCTGCATTACTGTGAACATTTGCACATTGACTGTACTTCTTATTTTTACTCACATACATATACATATATATAGAAACATTTAGAGAATGTTTGACATGCACCAACAACACCAAAACAAATTCCTTGTATGTGTAAAAAACGTACTTGGCAATAAAGCTTTTTCTGATTCCGATTCTGATTCTAAATACAATGGCGATACAACCTCTGCTACAAGGCTATCCTCTCAACCGAGGCATTTCATGGCGATTTGAAGTAAATGCCTCATTCTGATTATGTACACTGCCAGTCCAACAGTTTGGAGACTCCTACTCATTTAAGGGTTTTTCTTTATTTTTACTATTTTCTACATTGTACAATAACAGTGAAGACAAGTTACAGACACATCTTGACATCAACTATACAGATGAGATTGCCTGAATCAGGTCTTCATGGTCGGATTTCTGCAAAAACACTACTGAATGATACCAATAAATTGAAGAGATGGACATTAGACCGATGAGTCGAAATTTCAGATTTTTGGTTCCAACCACTGCGATAACGGATGATCTCTGCGTGTATGGTTTCCAAGTTGAAACATGTGGGGCTGTTGGGGTATATGCTGGTGACACCAACAGGAATTTATTCAAGACACACTTAACCAGCATGGCTACCACAGCAGTGTGAACCAATACGCCCTGATGAAGAGTGTGCAAACTTTTCATCAAGAATCTAAAATATATTAAGACGTTTTGGTTACTACATATTTCAATTTTTTAATGTTTTCACTACAATTTAAAAAAAAACAGTAAGTGAGTGTGTATAAACTTTTTCTGATACTGTCCGAATATGGCAACTATGGTAAAACCTTTCCAAAAATGGGTGGTTACAAAATATTTATGAAATCCCTTTCCCTTACCTTGAGCTGTGTTTGCTAGCTACCAGAACAAGACAAATGAAGAAAACGTTATGAATGGCCATTTTGTATGCTAGCATGGCACAAATAAGGTATTGTACCTTTTATTTTTTAAAGAAACATTGTAACATGGTAAAAAATATTAAATCTGCAACTATTTTGCCATAGCTGAGGTTAACAACAGACATAATATATCTGTTTCTCAGTTAATATTCAGTTCCTCTACCATGCATTTTGAGGAAACTGTTTCTTAGGGGACTTTGGGAATATGATATTTATCCACGTGTTTTTTTTTCCATTCTGAAAACTCAATCTGATACTCACCGTTCTTCTAAGAGCCTTACAAACTTCTGCTTGGCCAGCTCCATCAAGCCATCCACCTCTTCTTTAGCCCGCTTGAAGTTCTCGATGCTAAAGGCATATACAGTAACCTCTGGGATATGCAAGTGCAAGCACCAACGTAGTGTCTAAGGGACAAAGGGGAAAAACATTAAATGTACAATCTCTTTTGACCCAAGGAATTCGATGGGTGGCCTTCTAGAAGTAAGGGTTCAGTCCATTAACCTCTGCCAACTTGTTAAAGCCCTGCATGTGTCCTTCCTGGCGCTCTACGTTTCTCTTGCGTGCATAACGTCTGTTGCCATCCATGATGAAGGCTACATGCTTCGGCATAGGTCCAGCCTGTGGTAAAAAAAATAGAAATCAGCCAGTCATTATTAAAAATGGTGTTCTTTATCACGTTTGCAATTTGTACTTGTTATAGATAGATAGGTATATATATAATGCTGACTTACCTTCATGATGTTAGCAAAGATCTTCTCAAATACATTTAATTCACCTTCTCTTATCCAAGACATCTTCAATCTATATATCAGGCTTAAAAAAAAGAAGGTATGTGGTTGTACAAGCAATGTAACATTAATACTACACTACAGCAGAAAGTGTTTGTTTCTTGAGCCAGATCAAAATGTCTACCCACTCACAATTTGAACTTAGAACTGTCCAATTTTGACTTCCATTACAGAGTCGTGCATTTCTCCGTATTAAGCAACTGGGCTTCCAAGATATGTCGGAAAACCATTCCTTGTCTCTAATTCACACTTAAACCCATTCGCCATGACCAAGCAAACACTAATATATGATCAGAGATGCTACATACAAACATTCATTCATTCATTCGTTCGTTCGTTCGTTTCATAAATCTACAACATGCCATATTCGTAATTCGCAATATTTGATCTCATTTCACATACCTTACAACTCGCAGCTTTTAAGATGACGTCCCCTTCCCCATATGAGTAAGTGACGTATGACCGCTTCCTGCGCTAGTTGATTTGCTTGTATATGCATGTGGATGGACCTCATGATAGGTCTGAATAGTTATGATAGAGAGGTTTTGATTAGAGAGCTTTAAATGTTTGTTTTACTGTATACGTTTTGTTAAATTAAACATAAATACATTTGAATCGTTCTTTGCCTAAATTTATATTAGATCACATTAAATGATAATAATAAAAAGCGTTTGGTGCCACGGAATAGAAATGCACAAATCTGCAGTGTAATCCCCACCCCAACCGCTGAGGGGCAAGTGAGAATTGAAACAAAATTGCGCCCGCCTCTTTGAACGTCAAAGAAGAAGAGCAGGATTTTGGGGGTGAGGGGCTGGCCTTTTTTGTTCCGCTGGAGAATCCTGCTTGAACGGTGAGCAGGAGTACAACAGACTGCCAAGAAAGCATAACGCGGCGGACAATTCGCCGCATTGGGCCTGGGAAAACGCTCCAACAGCAAAATATCCCAGAGGAACACTATCGCCCTCGAGCTGTACCGCCACTAGCATTTGGGTCATCAGACAAGGCAGCTATCGCCGTTAGCCTTCACTCCTCTACGGGTCTGGGGTCTCAAACAGGGTCAGGGGGCGGGGGTACAGCGAGAACGGAGAAGACCGCACGCCGAGGGAAGGGGGCTGGAAGTCTGAACCGCTTCCAGCCTGAAGGGGCCGGCGTTGTGGCAACAGAACCCCGGAGTATCTAGCTTGGACCCGCGCGGCTAAGTGAATGGGATGGAGCCGGGACCGTCTGGTGCTGGTACGTGCATTTTTATCACTTGTCTGTGGCATTAACACGTCATTATATTCGACTAACACGATAATAACAACACATTTCTCAAACGGTGCACCGTGGCCTTAGTGGGGGGTGGTGGTGGTGGATGCTTGTAGGAAGACCCTCTTTTTCAACGTTATGGAATTAAGGAGGCGGGTTCTCTAGAATACCACCAAAAGACCAATTTATCCAAATCGGATTTATAGCGATAGACTGGTCTTTTGGTCCCCTTACAATGTCTTGAGCCAGGGGCGGGGGCAAGGGGGTCGTGGGAATCTTCATGAGGTAAAGCCCGCCTTCATACAGCAGCAGCCAGCAGCAGAACAGCGGCAGCTGGCTGCTCCCCTCACCCCCAAATCATTATGTTAATGCTGCAGTTACAATATGGATATGGGGATTTTGTCAATATGTGGTGTGTAACGTATATAGACTACACAGTCTTAACATATGTAGTGATGGCTAAATTAGTTATTTACGTCATCCCAAAAATAATCTTTTAGAAATATGTCCTGATCTGTTGATGCCAGTGTAGATTTCGTGATGATAAAGACGCACGATGCAAACAATGCATTTGTAGGTTCATTTCTCCTACTACCGAATATTGAGCTCAATACCCTTCTTTATATAGAAGTCGTTGTAAATGAGTTCCAGTGAATGAAAAACAGCCCCCAGCTATCTCACATCTTATGTCTAGTTGAATTTATAAACTATTCCAAATACATTTGATGTTTTATATATTTTTAGTGGAGTGGCTGGGTGGTATATAAGTGGTATATTGAATTAAAATGTACTTCTACTAGGCCTACTCCATGATACTGAGCTTTGAGCATATTCTTGTTTATTCAGATTGTGGAAAGGTCCCACTTATCTCAGAGTCAATGTTTTTGTTTGTGAAGTGTGATGATTCATCATGCTATTTCATGGTCAACAGCCAATTATCCTGGCAGCCAACTAGTTTGGCTAGAACAATTAGTGTGTAATTGGCTAGTCCCTCCAATCATGTTAGAACTGTGGTGGTCACTGATATAAGCTGAACATGCTTTTGATATCCATAGCTCTTTTGAATTTTTGGTTTAAATCACCATCTCACTACTCTTAATGGCTTTACTAATTTGTTTAGGAAACCCAAAACTCAAATGATTAAAAAAAAATGTTTTGGGTACAACGTGCCCTTTGGCTTGCTGTAATAAAATATGGACATGTTTTATAATGAAATTAAAGTCGGTAGATATTTGAACTAAAATACAAATTGTACGTTTAAGGGATATTGAACTTTTGTTAAACTCTCTCCTCTGAAGATTCCTTAACTTTTGCAGTTCATAGTAGACCGGAGGTCACAGCAGTTTGCAAAATTGAATTGTGTTTAAATGTACTACAGGAGTTTTCCACTATTACCCAATTAGTCTCCATATTTTTGTAAAGCATGTGTCTCTGTTTCTGTCCGTCACATACCACAAGCAAGGGACTATGTTAGGCCAAAAAAATAAATATATATACACACAAACACACACACACACATATTGCTTTCTGGGTAAATGCTAGTCATTGTAATAGTCACAGATAGTGGGAGTTTGATATTGTCATGCAGGGCGCAGCAGTGAAGCAGAGAGCTGATGGGGATTAGTTCTAGGTTGAAGTAGCCGGACTAGGGAAAGATATCTATTGTCTGGGGATATGTATGAGTCTTGGCTGCACTCCTCACCATCTGCTTTCACTGGCATGAGGGTGACGTGGGTCATTGTGTTGTGTGCGCGCTCGAAAGTGCAATAGTGTGAGGATGCAATGTGCTCTAACACATTGTCATGCGCATTCGGTGCGCATGGCATCAACAAATGCCTAGTGTGTGAGTACATGTTGACATGCGTACACACACTAAGCAGAGCAACTATTTGTTGAGCAACCATTGGTATTGTTGACTGTATGAATATCCCAGCATCCCATACTACCCCAGCATCCTTGTTTGTCAGCCTGATGTTACGTAGGAACTTTCTCACCGGACAGGTGAAAAGTCCCAGGCTCCTCCAGCGAGACTACAGAGGTAACCAAGCCACCATCTCCTCCAGTGTCCCTCATACACGAACACACACACACACACACACACACACACACACACACACACACACACACAGGTCTCGTGATCTCCATGACAATACTGCGTTGCCGCGGTGTCTCCATGGTGAGGCTGGGAATGTCGAAGGGGGCCCCCCTGTGTTTGTGTACGAGTGTGGTGTTAGCCCGAGTAGGGGCACTCCCTTTCTAGTACACCCGTTTTGTCGTTGTGTGTGAGAGATGGAGGAGCAGGGCAGCTGGGTCTTTGTTGTGGTGGAGGGGGCTGTTCCCTGGGGACCCAGAGGTTAAGACATTGGGCCCCTCTCATGCAGGAGTCATGGCTATTCTCACATTCAGCATCCAACCGGAACGGCTCTCTCCTACCTCCTGACCAGCCCAGACCTGTTTTAACACATGGACACCGTGCTAGCTAGTCACTCATCACATTAATGGAAGCTGCACAACAGGGGCTGATTTTTAAGTCTATGTAGAGATTCAATTTAGCCTACAGGACCTACACCACACAGACAAGCTAATGTCTGTATGTAGACCTATATAAAAGCATGTTGGACATGTTGTATAAGGCCCTGGACACTGTATAACAATGTCTATACTACAAAAAGCTACAGATTTTTAAAGCCAGTCTTTCTGTGTTGAGATTGAAATTTCTATAGTGTCTATGTAAATAAGCAGCAGTAATCTATTATATCTCCTCTGGTACTATTAATTCTAATTCAACCACCCTTCTCCCTTCTCCTCTCCTCCTCTCTCTCCTGGTTTTGCTCTCCCTGCCCCTCCTTATTTCATTGTTGCTCCCTCTCCTTACTTCATGCCTGGTCAATGTCCCCCTCCCCAACTCCTCTATGACGTATTTCTCTCTTCCCCTGTATTCTTGCTTTGTGGCTTAACGCCTTCATTCTTCCTCTTCCGATCCCGCCCCTGACCCCTGCCACTCCTCCTGGGACATGTCCCTCGTGCCCCACCCTACGTTTCCTTCCTGGGTCGACCCCACCTTGTCCACCCTGCCTTTCTGACCTGCACTCTGGTGGTCCCACCTAATCCTGTCTTACCCCGCCCACCTCTGCATTCCTCTGTGCATGTCCTTTTCCTATTGTCATGCACGTGCTTTGCTCATACCTTACTTATACACCCTGCCTCCCTACTCTTGAACCCCCGCTGTCTTGGCCTCTCCAGTGCCCATGGGGGCCTTCCCCCCACCCTTGCAGCAGGTGTTCCAGGCTCCCCGCCGGCCAGGCATGGGCACTGTGGGCAAGCCCATCAAGCTGCTGGCCAACTACTTTGAAGTGGAGATCCCCAAGATGGACGTCTTCCACTACGAGGTGGACATCAAGCCTGACAAGTGCCCCCGACGGGTCAACCGGTAATGTAACATGCCACCGGTCAACAACGCGTCATTCGGCGTTCTTTCAAATCAAATACATACAAATATCTCTAGGATCTCTATATAAAGGTGCATTCCCCAATGCACCAATGTATATTAGGCCCTCCCCAGCTCACTGTTTATGCTTTTTAAATACAAAACTAACTAACTAAGGTTTTCTGATTGCAAGTCCTTCATCAGACCAAACTTAGCTCTTGAATAGATGCAGCCTATTCTGGGTTTCATATTTAAGGCAGTGGGTCTTTGGTGAGTCTGGAACCTATTCCTAAAATCAGGCCTGGAGTCCAGTTTGTCATTGGCAACTGTCACCAAATGCATCCTAGTGTAGTAGGATAAAAATATCTGCCTGTCGAGATTGTTTAAGAGGCACATTTTGGGAGCCAGGCTTAATGATATGTTACCTTGGGTTTCGTCTTAAATTAGGTGCTAGTTAGATGAATATAGTCTATGCTTTTTTGCAGAGAATACCTAGGCAATTATTGGATAAAATCAGCTGAAGTGACTTTCTATTGTGGTAGCGAATGAAGCCTGACTGAAAGAACCATACATTTAGAGAAAAAAGGTGATGATGCAAAAATACTTTCATATTTATAAAGAATATAATGTTCTAGTAAGGAGTCTTGCTGCAGATGTTGTGGCAATAGGGTAAAAATCATATCTAGCAATAATCTCACCTTTCCCATTTGCTCACGAGATAGGGAAAAAATCCACACAGTTGCTCTAAGGGTGTTTTACTATCTTTTACTGCTTTCTAGAGGTCCATGTTGATTCAATGGTCACGTATTGATCTATTGCCCTAAGACTAATTGCATTCAGCCTTCTAAGACCTGACAGACATTAAGCATATTTTAATTCCAACTAAAATTGAAAATTGAACAAATGAGCATAGACCTGATCCAAAACCATGGAGTTTTTCTCAGCAGGAGGGCCTGCCATTCTAGAGAAGGGAGAGTCCTGCTCATTAAAAGGGATCAGACACACACAAGGCCACAGGTAATTTCCTGTTGGAATAAAATGGGAGCTGTGTTTTTAGAGAATCTTAAATCTTCCCAAAACGGCCCTCAACACATCCCTTAGTGAAGCATTTCCTATAGCTCTGGCTGTGGGTCATGATTGAGCTTCACGCTTTCGTTGAAAGGTACTGCCCTGTTTTCTGGATTTGTAGACAAAGTGCCCAAAGAGGCATGGAGAGGTCAAGCCCGCGCAACCTCTTCCCTTTATCTTGGGTCCTGATCCCCCCCCCCCCACGCTCATAAGGCACTGTGCTATGAAAGGTTCTCCCCCTCTAGTCCACCTACTCCTTTTGTCCCAATTCCCCCTCCTATGGCCATGAGATATTGCTTCCAGCCGCTGTATCGTGCTCGGATCAATACCCACCTCAGCACCCTCCCCCGACCCTATCCCTATGCAAATAGATAAGTCTGATAAGGGCAACGCAAGTTTAATTGGCAACTGGGCCTCTGTTTTCTGCCTCAATGTGGGACGTACTAACATCGCGTTTGTTCTATGTGTGTGGCCCCCTGCAGAGAGGTGGTGGAATATATGGTGCAGCACTTCAAGCCCCAGCTCTTTGGTGACAGAAAACCAGTGTACGACGGCAAGAAGAACATCTACACGGTGCTAGCCCTTCCCATTGGAAGCGAGAAGGTAGGCACACAGTGCAGGTTTTATGTTGGTCTTTTTGGACCTTTTTCATAGTGACCCAGTGGTTCTACTGAAGAAGGCTAGACTTTCTTCCTGTGTAGCCTGTAAACTGATAAAATCTTAGTTCACACAACTTTTAAATCCACTAAAAGCTCTTGTGTGATTTTAATTTAATTTGGCCCACATTAAATAGCTGCTTAAATGTCTTATTGCCTTCGAAGTTGTATCACGTTTTATTATGCATAAATTGCATGTATTCAAAAGAATCAATCAAAATAGAACATGTCAGTAGTCCTGCTATAACTGGTGCAATAAAACTATCATAGGAGAGACTAACAAAGTTAGTTTATGTGCACACTGATCTGAGAGTAAGTCTATTCAACCCCATTAACTCTACAGTGCTTTAAGAGTGTGAATTAAGGTGTTCTGTAGCACGTCCAGGTCACTGTGGAAAGGTCTATTGCGTAACATTATTTAAAAGACTCCTTCCACTCAAAAATGTGTGCAGGTTGATTTTGAGGTGACCATCCCCGGCGAGGGCAAGGACCGTATCTTCAAGGTGTCCATCCGTTGGCTGGCCAAAGTGTCATGGCGCCTTCTTCAGGAAACGCTGGTCAGCGGTCGGCTGCAGGTTCCCCTAGACTCCGTCCAAGCTCTGGATGTGGCCATGCGCCACCTGGCCTCTATGAGGTAGGATTGTTAGAGCAGAGGATGCACAAAGGACAAGTGCTTCAGCACTAGCATTGCTCATGCAATGCACTCTCTATTTCTTTGTGTTTGTCAACTGGGACAACAGTTTAGAGACTAAATATGCTACGGATGTACTTCTCCACACATTTTATTTTATTTATTAAAAACTTTATAATCGTTCATCTGACTAGCAAGGTTTACCGGGTCACCCAGTTCACTTACATGAGGTTCTCATTGCTCCAGGGGTCATAGTTGCTACACAAAAGCGGCTTGTTAGCTGAGACCTGTGTGAAAGTGTCTGAACAATTCTAAAGGAGGCCAATATCGATAACTGGCCCGAAGGACCTGACCTGAAAATTGTCAAAATGGGTTTCGTCTACCCACAGGCTCTTAAAAGGGTCATTTTGGTGATTATGTGAGACCCATGCTTTACTGTTTTCACAAAATATAGCACAATTATAAGGTTTGATTGTACCCGGCTTGCTAAATTAAGATGTCGTCATTCGTTTTTTTCTCCTTCCTGAAATGTCAGTGTTACTGTGGAGGACTTACTTAAAGGTTGGAACTGGAAGATTAACTCCTCTTGAAGGCTTGATTGGTGTGTCACCAGAGCACTGTTTTGACATTCTTCCTATGGGGCTGTGAAAAAAAATCGATACAGCTGCGTGTCGCAATATCTTATTCCACGATACTGTATCGATACATTAAAAAATGTTTTAATTAATAATGCGAAAAATATACAAAACAAGACAGGGTATAGATATACAAGATGAAGGATACAATTCAATCTTCAATACATACATACATACATACATACATATCTTAAACAGATTTAAAACAATGTGTAATGCAAATATTGTTCTAATAAATTGTAATGGAAATTTTAAATTAAATAATTTTCACTGAATTTGTCAACTGAATTATCAATATAATGTGATGTACATATTTGACTACCCAGGTGGTACACAGCCAGTTGTATTTTCAGCTCCATTTAAAAAAATTTCATGTAGATTATTGCAATGTATCGTAATATGTAGCATATCATGATACAATCGTATCGTGAGGTCCTTGCCAATACCCAGCCCTATGAAATTTTTTTTATTGTATGCCGTGATGTCATTGATGGTAGCGCAACAAAACATCCACGTGCATTTCTACCAATTTGTTTGAAAAGATTTTTTTGCAATGCCATTCAAAATACATTTAATAATATACACTGCACTGTACAGTACTGTGAAAAAGTTTTAGGCAGGTGAGGGAAAAAAGGTGTAAAGTAAGAACACTTTCAAAAATAGACATGTTAATAGTATATTTTTATCAATTAACAAAATCTAAATTGAATCAATATTTGGTGTGACCACCCATTGCCTTCAAAACAGCATCAATTCTTCTAGAGACCTGCCGATACTTCTAGATACCTTGGTATCTTGGTTGTATCAAGATACCTTGGTTGTTCCAAACATCTTGGAGAACTAACCACAGTTCTTCTGTGATTTAGGCAGCCTCAGTTGCTTCTCTCTCTTCATGTAATCCCAAACAGACTCGATAATGTTGAGTTCAGGGCTCTGTGGGGGCCATACCATCACTTCCAAGACTCCTTGTTCTTTTTTATGCTGAAGATGGTTCTTGATTACTTTGGCTGTAGGTTTGGGGTCATTGTCATGCTGTAGAATAAATTTGGGGCCAATCAAATGCCTGTACTTCTCAGCATTGAGGAGACCATAATTCTGACCAAATCCCCAACTCCATTAGCAGAAAGGACCCTCCCCCATGCTTCACTGTTGCCTGCAGACACTCATTCTTATACCGCTCTCCCGCCCTTCCGCGAAGAAACAGCCTTCTGCTAGAGCCAAATATTTCAAATTTTGGCATATCAGTCCAGAGCACCTGCTGCCTTTTTCTGCACTGCAGTTTCTGTGTTTTCATGCATAGGTGAGTCGCTTGGCCTTTTTTCAACATCGGAGGTATGGCTTTTTGACTGCATGAATGAAGACCACTTCTGACCAGACTTCTCAGGACAGTAGATGGGTGTACCAGGGTCCGACTGTTTTCTGACAATTCTAAGCTGATGGCACTGCTGGACATCTTCCGATTGCGAAGGGAAGTAAGCATGATGTGTCTTTCATCTTCTGCATTAATTTTTCTTGGCCAACCACTGCTTCTACGGTCCTCAACGTTGCCTGTTTCTTTGTGCTTCTTCAAAAGAGCTTGGACAGCACATCTGGAAACCCCTAGTCTGCCTTGAAACTTCTGCCTGAGAGATACCTTGCTAATGCAGTATAACGACCTTGTGTCTTGTTTCTGGGCTCAGTCTTGCCATGGTGTATGTCTTCAGCAACCTCACCTTGTTAGCCAAGTTTGGATGTTTCTCACCCAGTTTTATTCCTCCTACACATCCGTTTCTGTTTCAGTTAAGGATTTTGTTTCAACGTACATATAAAATTGATTATCATTAGCACCTGTTTAGTATAATTGTTTAACCATACACCTGAATATATATATA
>JAODLI010000917.1:0-11651 GCA_027575585.1 Percopsis omiscomaycus | reverse complement strand
TATATATATATACATACAATCAGGCCATCTGACAGTCTTGCCTGGGCCCTGGACGAGATAATCTTAGATGGGCCCCAGACCCGTTTGTCCCCCCCTATCGGCGGGCGTGTATACAATTATTTCTAATCGTTTTGATTATATCTTGATAGTTTTGTTTGAATATCAGATATTGATAATATAGTAAAAGCTTGCGCCAAAAACATTGAACAACGTCGAGACCCTCTGACATCTTCTGCCTTTAACCATATATTGGTATATCCCAAAACTAACACTGAATTCTCCATCGCGTCTCTTGATTTGTCTCTTCCCCCCCAGAATTCAGTAGCCCTGGCCTCTGTGACTCTCCCAGCGTCTCTGTTTCCTCCTGATGCTCCTGCAGATTGTAAGCTGCAGTTTGTAGCGTTCCGGACGGGCCGCTTCTTCCCCCTGCCTGGAAACTCGAGCATTGTTGCGGAATATTCTCGCAGACTCAGCGTCAACACCCCTGTCATCTTTGTAGGCCTTGGTGAGGAAAATGTCTCAGTCTGTTCAGAATAAAACGTTAGAAAAATGAGTGTTAAATCTAATAAGTGAGTGTATCTCATACCATAACACCATCTGATATTGATCTAGTAAGTGTGTTTTCCCTTGCTGTGACAGACGGATGTCACATGTGGAATCACTCAGACCCCATCTGGGTGTCGCTACGCCACCTATCCCCTGGCACCAGCCCGGTGGCAGCCCAGTGGAGTCTTAAGGCGCTGGAGAAGCAGGGGGCCTGGAGCCAAGAGGGCTGCCAACTCATTCACAGTGAAAGCAGCAAGTCCACATTACGCTGCTCCCTGCTGAGCAACTATGCTGTGATGCAGGTAAAGCAAACATGGCTTTTAATGTCGATCATTTTATATATTTTATGATGGTTCAAGCCTAAACTTGAGTTGCATATATGCAAATATTAATTTTGGGTGTGTTTCTTCCTCCCATATGTGTTTTGCAAGGAGGTGCATGACTTCCCAAACTCGCATCCTGTCTCAGCGAGGGTGCTCCACCCTGTGGTCTATGCCTGTACTGCAGTGCTCCTCCTTTGCCTTTTCACCATCATAATCACACACATACTACACCACAGGTACATCTGTGTTTTCATATGCGCATGTGTGTTTCTGCACTTTATTGCTTGACTTACCTCCTGTTTCATTTAAATTCTTTCTTTTCTCTGCAGTTCAATACACATATCAAGAAAAAGCTGGCACACATTACTTAATACGTGCTTCCACGTTGCCATGACGACGGCTATCTACGCAGGAGGCATTAGTTTGACCAGCTACCCAGTGGTGTGCCAGGCAGTAAGACTTTCTGTCCTTAATGCCCATCGTATTTACTAGGGCTTTAGTATGCGTATCCTGTGTGTCTAATCGTATTGGTGATGTACGGCAGGTGGGCATCGCTCTGCACTATTCCTCACTGTCTACTCTGCTGTGGATTGGAGTCAGCTCCAGGGTAATCTACAAAGAGGCAGTTTGGAGAACGCCACGGCAACCAGAAGGAGAGTCTCCTGCTCCACCTACTCAGCGGCCGATGCTCAGGTTGGCGATGTCATCAAAGTGCAGCATAAACTCACCGCCGTCTAACCTATTGAGTCGGCTGTTTGTTTGCTAGAAGTAAGGTTTTGTATTTTAGACAGATGAGGGAGTTCTTGTGTATGGCCACCCAAACTGTACCCCATCAAAGAGCACCATTGTGCCCGACAACCAAAGCCCCTCTTGTTTTTTTGGAAAAACCTTGAATGGAAATGACACTAGAGTAATCTTACAAGCCCAGATTCACACCATGACCTCTGAGTGGGGGTGAGGAAGAATGAGGCCAGAGCTTGAGGGAAAGTGTTGTAAATCTGAACAGGGCGATACAGGGGTTGCACTGTCTCTCCTGCTTCTCCCTGCTCCCTTTTTCCTCCTCCTCTATGGTCCCCTGAACCTCTCCTGCTGGAGATGGGATCAAACACTACGGCTGACCTCGCTGGCTTTCCAGCCGCCCCCCTGTCGCCCACACAGCCACATGGTTCCACTGACACCCTGCTGTAAATCACGGTCCCCCTGTAGTCTACTGGCCCTTGTAACTCCCCATTAACCCAAAGAGTGAAAGAACAGACAGCTCTGTTGAGATCATAGACATCCTCAAAGGCACAAAAATACGAAAGGGAAAATGACACCAATTCACATTTTTCAAAACAACTGTGCAGCCAAACGTCCTCTGACATGAGCAAGAAATGAAAAGTGCATGCTATTGGGATATTGTTGTTGATGGTGTGTCTGTCATTGTAGGTTCTACTTGATAGCTGGTGGAGTTCCTCTTATCATATGTGGAATCACCGCAGCTGTCAATGTCAACAACTACGGGGACAACAGCCCCTAGTGAGTGCTCCTCTTTCGACCCTTGAGCAAATTGACCCTTGGCGTCAAAAGTGTTTTGTCTAGTACTGAACCACACATTATTATGTGATATGTTGAATACACAGAGATGCCCTTGTTATGCACTGATCCTGCTTAATTCTTTATTGGCTCCAACAGCTGCTGGTTGGTGTGGCGTCCCAGTCTGGGGGCTTTCTTTGTCCCTGCTGGCTTGGTGGTGTTGGTGACCTGGCTCTATTTCCTGTGTACTGTGTTTCGCCTGAGGCACCACGTAGCAAAAGAATGCTCAGGAACCTCCTCGTCCCCCCCTGTGCCTGAAAGCCAGCCTGCACTGGCAGGAAGCACCAGTCTCTTGTCCACAGACTCAGCGGTGGGTCCTGTTAACCCTGCCATGGCTCTAGAGGACCAGTACTCCTTGAAGGTACAATTTCTCGTGCTGGTAGTCACCCACTTCCTGTTTATGAGTCTGTGGTGCTGTGGGGCTATGACCATGTGGCTGACCGGTCACACCAGCCTGCTGTTCAGCTGTCTTTACGGGATAGCCGCCACAGTTCTGGGGGCGTTCCTGGTGGCGCACCACTGCTTCCGACGCCTGGACGTGCAGGCTTCGTGGCTAGCGTGCTGCCCGGGCTATCGCCGCTCCCAGCCAATGTCTACGTACACACACACCTGCGCTACTGGAAGTGGAGTGCAGAGCTCTGAGCATGGCTCCCAGCTGTTTATCGGCTGCCACCCACCAGGTGACTCCCACAACTCCTCATCGACCCAGTCCTCGTCCACGCCCAGTGGGATCAGTAGTGTGGGGCCTGGGCCCTGCAAGCTCACCAACCTCCTGCAGGTGGCCCAAGACAATCCCAACAATGCGTCTCGTGCCCTTGTAGGCACCAACACCAGCACTAGCACTGACAATATCACCAAGCCAACAAACAACTTACTGCCCACAATAAACTCCATAGCCCCAGTGCATCCCCAGAGAAAGAAGGTGAGCAGCAGAACTAAACAAGGCAGTAGCCAGTATCACCACCGGGGTGAGGGCAGGGGTCACTATCGTCTCAAAGCTTTGAGGTCTGGTGGTGGAGGCAGCCTGGGAGCATTGGGCCCCACTAGTATAGAGCACCTCAATTCGTCACACGCAGCTCATAAACACGCCACTAGCGAGAATGGCAGCATTCGCCACAGCCTCTCAGAGAGCCAGGCCAGTCCTCTAGCCAACGGGAGGAAAGCTGGAGAGTCTGTGGCAACCAGTCCCTCAGAGGGCAGCGACGGGGGCAGCAGTGGGAGCCGTAAACCTTTCCCACTTCCACCTTCGATGGCCAGCCGAGCTGCCATGCACGGCCCTCAGAGACGTTGTGCAAGCAGAGACAATTTGAAACTGGCAGCGGCTGCAGAGCGAGAGGCAAAGCGCTGCTCCTACCCTCTGAATAGTGTCAACGCCAGCGCACCAGGATCTGCTGCCCCCAATGGCACCCTCAAAAACTCAGTGTTAGAACTGGAGCAGGACACGAGTGGCACTGACCAATCGCAGAGCTCAGTTGGAATGAAAAGTGGCTTGTGGAAGAGTGAAACTACAGTGTGACGCATGCTTCCACCTGATATTCTATGCATAACTGACATTAGACACAAAGAGCTTACGTTTCAACAGTCTTTTAATCCTAATAATCACGAATTTGATGGTTTGAATATCGTCAAGGTTTTTTACTTTTCACTCTGTAGCACAGTCAGAGTTTGCTGCCAAAATGGAATAGATACTGTAAATAAGTCAGGTCTTTTGATTGTCATTTTCGAAACTAGAATACTTTTTTTTCATATAGAATTGTACAAGCTATGCCTGAAATTAGCATATGATGTTAATTGTGGATGCCAAATGAAAGCTTTAATGTTTTAGTTGTGATTTTTCTATGCATTTCACCTATACAGCATGAAATGGAATCCAAGATTTTCCATTTCCACAGCTTTTAGCATTTTTATACTGTGGACAACCTTTCACTCTTATTAAGTATTTGCATGTGCTCATGTATGCACTTGTATGATTTGTGTGCGTGTTTGTGTGTGTGCACGCAAGCAGTGTGTGCGTGCATGGGAATAGGAGAGATTAATTTGGTGTATACAGAATGTATGTCATTTGGCTACAAGAACAAGCTGAGAAGAGTCACAAATATTTTACTGTTGCATATTCACATCAGCAGTAACGCAGTTCTCCGGTCCTAATAAATAAATAACAAAATTATTATATCAGGAAAATAACGTCTTCCAGTCCAGTCAGTAGTCTTAAATAGCAGAATAACCAATTCTTCAAATTAGTTAAACCAGGATTCTAATTCAGTTTTATGGATTAATGTACAGTATACAGTAAAGACTACCATCTCCAGAAAAGAAGATATAACTTTTCATTCATTCATGTGTTTTTTTTAATGTGTTGTTTTGTGCTGTGACCAAATGCCCCAAGTTAGGCCTACTGATTACTAGATTATCTCATTTTCAATTTTTATCCACATTATTTATGCACAGATATTGTCAAAATTGAATGTGATTTGAATGCCAGGATGCTTATGTGCTTCCTTTTTTCAACTAAATGTTCATAGGCCTGACCAAAATAAAAATCGCACTGCATATAGATTGTCAGTTTTTGAGTATACGTTATCAGAATATGTTTTTGCAAACTTTTGTATACTTAAATAGTATACTTATATTTATATGTACATTTGACAGAGATGCTGTTCAGGAAATAAACAGGATTACTGCTCATTATTGCTGCCTACTGTGTTGTTTTTCTAATTTTTTCTGACAGAGCATTCTCGTATGGTCAGTTTTTGTACATAATTGTGTAGTACGTAGGCCTATGCAGTGTGAGCCTTTTAACCAGTAAAAAATGATATCCTTAAAGTACATTCTTTGTGGCAATAAACAATGATATGAAATGAACTAATCTATTTAAATGTGAAGATAAAGCCATGGATGTACAGTACTTTGACTTTTCCTGTTATGAGACTTTGACAGTTTCTAATGTTTATGTAAACCACCAAGGTACACCAAATGGGTTTTCTTTGGTGTATTTATATAGTGATAAAGGTTTTACAGTTAGTTCACCAAGTAATTGGACAAGAGGCCTTCCATGAGTGCTGAAAGAGTATAACACCACTGGGACTTTTAATATATAAGTATCACTCCGCTTCCATTGTCACCATGGCTTAATTTAATCACCTTTATATTTCTTATTGGACCTTATGGTTGTTTGATTTATGTTTCTGTTTGTCATATTTTAAACCGCTACGTCGATCGTTTATGATGTATATGAACTGTGCCTCACAAATAATCCAGATACAAAATAAAAAGAAAGAAAAATACGTGACTGGAAATGCATACCCTGCTTGTATTACTCGAAAGGGCCCGGATCAGTGTTAATTATTGACCCTGTCTCGTTATTTTATAGTTCTATGCATTTAATATGAACAGGTAAACCGATTCCAGATCTGTGGCTGTATTAGCTAACGGTCGTTAATTATATAACTCCTGCAACCACCAACATCCAATCAACGGCGGAATTTAAATTTATCGACAGGAATTGTAGCCTACCGGACAGAAGAATGTAGAGTATGGGCGGATACTGATGATATTAGGGAAGTGAACTGTTCTCACTTTAGAGTAAAGACAAGATGATACTAAACAATGTAAAAGCATAGTTTACACCGTAACGATGTCGTATTTGCGTTACAATTTAAAACACTAACTGGATAATCTACATTGTTTTCGTAACTCGGAAAAGCCCTAATAGGAGGGGTGTAAGCTATTACGACAGCGACCTAACACTAGCAGTAATAGTAGCCACCGCTTCCTGAATTAGAGCTAGGTACGGTACATAGCACGGCGAAGGTGACAACAAAGTTACGGAGAGTAAACTACTACTACAGACGAAGTTAGACTTCAGTGTAAACGTGACTGTCGGATCTTTTGTCTAAGCTAACAAGCTTGACAATGTCTTTGGCTGACCAAAGCCAACAGTGGTATCCTACAAGTGTACAGGTAACGGTGCATGAAGCTCGGGATCTGCGTACTAAGGGGAAAAATGGAACCAACGATGCCTATGCCATTTTCCAAATGGCCAAAGATAAGTTTTCTACATCTGTTTCCGAAAAATGTGTTACTCCAGTGTGGAAAGAAGAGGCACTATTTGACCTCCCTTTATTCCACCCAAATAATGCTGAACGGTGTACACTTTACATTATAATAATGCATCGTGCCCATGTTGGCCTTGACAAGTTCCTTGGGCAAGCTGTTATAAATTTACTGGCTCTTCACGACAACAAGTCGCGCAAAAAGACAGAGTAAGTACATTTGCTTTATTGGAATTTTATTTGGTGAAACTTTACACTGTTTTTATTTAGGCCTAATATATAAAATACTCTGGGTGTCAAATGTGCCACAATGGATGTCTTACTTTTGACTGTCAAGTTAAGCCCATTTAGCATAAATAATTAGCAAAATGAGGATTCTTATTATTCTGTTTAGGTCGCTGGCAAACGTATGTTAATTTGATCTCATCTAATTCACTAATGTATCTCCATCTCCCAAAACACGTCATTGTAACATGTCAAGCTAGATGAATAATGGGTTATTTTATATCCAATTACTTCTCTGTAACTCCTGTAGGATTGAGACTCAATTTATCATAAAGTTATTGCTGCGGCCTTAGCATTTCATTCTATTAAAGAATAATTTCTTTTGTAAAAAAAAGTTTGAAGACCATCTCCACCCTTGAGTGATTAAGTCATTCCTTTCTGCTCAGGCTATTTATAATTAATTTTCTCACAGATGATTATTTGCGTTAAGATGACGTCCAGAGAATGACGTTGCATGGGTGTAACCTATAAGTAACACCATGTAACAGCAGTCAAAAGAAAACATATTTGCGCTTGTTGCACATGCTTTACACACCCTTTTTATGTAAGAGAGGGGAGCTGCTGCCAAATGTAAAAAAAAATTATGGCCTCTCTTTAAGGGGAAGCTATAATTTTAATGTAGGTTTAAAATCTCATTTGGTTAAGGCTGAGGCAGTGAGGGGTGCTTGTATTCTTGCTAATGTAGGCTAGGAAGTCTCATTATCGCTTAGCCAAGGGCATTCTTTTTACTCTCAATTACCCCATGTTTATTGTACTCGTATCTGAAAGCTTATCTTCTGTTTACTCAGTAAATGTTTACACTTTTATGATGGTTCATGTTGCTTTTTTTTCACTTGACTTACCTTCCGTTGGTCTTCTTTCTTTCTTGTCTCAACGACGGGGCGAGCATTGGATGTTGCCGTTTTACCCTGCAAGGAGTGTGGTGTTGGGTTACTGTCCTACTTTACTGATGCGTAGATACAGGGTCTGACATTGAAGACAAGGTTTTCTTATGTTAGGAGAGCCCTTTTGTCTTCTCTAACACAATGGGAATGGGTATATGGCTTCAGAAGAGTCCTAACCTTACCGTTGCTAGGGTTTGTTATTTGGGTAGTCAACAACGTTAAGCAGAAAACTATTTTTCCCCCTGAAAACATCATCAGTGTTTAGTTAATATCAGTGAAGTTAATATGATGGCTATAATTAGATTTAGAGTTTAGGTAATTTAAGTAAAAACTCGGTTATGGTACTTTTAATTTTTATTATTTGTTATTTTTTGTTTATTACATTGCAGTAAAATCTAGTTATAATGTACATTCTCATAACAAAACAAAATCCCAAAATGTAATGTTTACCCAGCAGTCTAAAACTCAAACATTTAATCATGTTGATATGGAGCAAAGACAGGCATTCCTATTTTGGAGTTGTAAATGGCATATCACTTCTGTACAGTACATTATTATTTCAATATTACTATAATCTCGGTCAGTTAGTGTCTTATTTGATAATTAAATAATTGTTTCACCCTTTCATGTCTCCATTACATGTGTGTTGACATTGAATTTCTACGTGGCTGGGTCAACAATCTCACTTAAATATATAAAGAAAACATAATTAAAGATGCAGTTTCTTTGACAGGGATTAAGCCTGCTATTAAATATTATTTATATTAATTTTAGGTACTATCCTTATAATCACAGAGCCATGCTTGACCCATAATGGATGGGGGAGCAGGTTGTGGTTATATTCTAGAATACAGATACCACTGCTACCACTACTAGAGAACACTTCATTAATTTATGTGTTAGCACATGAGAAGTTGTCATTATTGCTTAGAAGAGTCTACATATTATTAATATTATTATTCCGTCACTGCTGAAAGAATGGTAGGGATTGTAGAGTGTGTCAGGATCTTGGTGATATCACAGTTTGTTCAATTTAGAATGTCTCTAATGAATGAGGAGCAGCAGCCATAGTGCATTTTTCACACTATGCCCATTGAGTAAGTCTACACTTCTGAAGATTTGATCTTAAGGACTTTTCCCAGATCAACTTTGGCATAATGGCGTTATGTCAAACAACCAAATCATTTGATCACTTATCCATGCATGGAGAACAGGCCCAGGTTAAATTGTCTAACCGTACATCAATCAAGCATTAAGTGCTTTACACTAGCATGTCAAGTTTTCCACTAGTATCCAGTTTTACACAAATATAGAATGGGAAAACTTGCTTTGAGTCACAAAAGTTTTAAGTCACTGGTACTGCCAGATAACTTAAGTTGGACATTTTGAACCTATAGGCCATTTCTCACCATCTATTCCACCCATATTGATCCTTTCTGACCAAAATATACTGACATAATCCAGTTCAGAGTTCTGGCAAGCCAGGCACACTACAGCAGCAGCTAACATGGCAATCTTAGCCGCATGCAAATGACCTGTAAATCCCCTAAAACACATCCTTGTGGAATCTGTAATTGTCGTTTTTTTATTGACAGTGGAGCTGTGGAACAGGTTGGAAGAATATGGTTGAAATTGGCCAAAGTTTAAGTCCTATTACATCAATGGACTTTTTAATGGCCATGACATGCAATTTAAATGTTGACACTCTGCATCAATGGAGGGCTGTAACACAATGTTGCACCATCTCGACCAGCTAATTTTATATACTAAACCTATAATATTTCTTGAACTGGATGAATAAAGTGGGGGGGACGGTTAATTATTACTTAATCTTAAAAGGGAAGTGCCCTGCCACCTGAAGGAACCAGTTAAACGGGACCAACAACAGCCTTTGTCAGGGACCAGGGCCACTTTTTAATGGGCTAGTTCTTTATAAACACAACATAAATGTTACACTTTTTTTCCTACACTACAGCCAATGGAATATAATGCACTCTTGATTTGTGTCTTTCAAACGACTTGTCTGCACTTTCAGTCTAAGTTAGCAATTGTTGTTTTACTTGGCATGCTGCGTTAAGGGTGGGAGTTGAGGAATGTTTGTCATTCTAGCTTTCATTACATCTCTTGGACGTGCCTCCCGAGTCCCTACATGTCTGCATAGGGTTGTGGAATGTTGGTTTACTCCCATCCATGGTTTCTGACTGTCTTCCCTGCTAAATTGTGTCTGGAGTTTGGAGTCTCATGGCACTAAAATAAATGCTGCAATAACACATTTCACGTGAACTGTGCATTATACCTGGTCAATGAAGGGTCACTGCCAGGGAAACTCTGTGGTAATGTTTTTCAAATGTAGTGAGAATTAAGACCAGGCCGATCTTTTGTAGATTTCTCCCAGATGTCATTTGACATCATCCAGCTCAGCTCTTATTGTGACAGTTATGTTTAGGTAACAGGACTTAGGTTCGCAATATACTGGCTACTATATGCTCAACTTATAGCATATCAGAACTAATTGTTTGTTTTGCTATGCTACCTTTCACTTACACAGAAGAACTGCAGGTTTTGTTTGACAGGAAGGAGTGGTGAATGTGAACAAAGCTGTAATTGTCGTTCTTTATCTCTGGTTGGCATGTGTGTACTAGAACAAGCTGCCTTTGTGTATAGAGGGATCACCCACTATGTGCCGGTGTTTTGACTTCTCTACAGGGTTTGAAATCGCAGCTTCTTGCATTAGGCCTGCAGTGGATTTAGTTTTGTAGTCTCTTTTTTCATCTTATATTTAACATTACAGGACCATTTAGATTGGCCTAGATTGGATCAGTTGGAAGCTTGTAAAGTCCATGTGGAATCATGGCACTCGGTTAGCCCCATTACCTATCTCTCTATTTATTTAATTTTTTACATTAGAAGTGTGTTTTTGAGAAGCAATGGAACCCTAATGGTGGTTGAATAAAAGAGAAAGTAAATAAAGTGACCCAACAGAATATTTTGACTTATATTAAGGTAAGGAAGCTTTAAAGGCTGATATAACCAGGCTCTAGGAGGTGATACTAAATTGAGATTTGAATAAAGATATAAATATCTTATATATTGCTATATAAAATTATTAATAACATGTATAACAATAACTCTGAGGCAGGGATGTTATTAGTTAGCCCAATAACAATATTTTCACTATCGAAAATGTTAAAACGATATTTATCGATTTATCAACATGCATACATTAATGTAGCATGTTTTCAACAAACTCATTGACTGACGGTGGGCAAACACTAAATTAGAGCTTTAATGTGATGCTGTCTCAAAGCATGTTCTGTTGGCAATAATTGTACAAAGACCTGCCTGACCTAAATCTGCCTTTCACATAAATGAACGGCAGGTGCTAAGTTATAAATGGCCTGGTGTTTGTGCTATCATTAACGTCCGATTCTCTCTGTTTGTAGCTGGTTCACACTGGTGGATAAGACTGGCAAGGAGGACAAAGCTCGAGGAGAGGTGCTGCTAGACATCCAATTCATGAGGAACAACCTGTCAGCCAGCATGTTTGACCTGTCAATGCAGGACAAACCGCGCTCCCGCATCTCCAAGCTGAAGGATAAAGTCCGTGGGAAGAGAAAGGACGGCCTGTCCGACTCGGCCTCCGCTATCGTGCCCTCTGTCAGCCAGGTCATGACAGACAGTGAAGGAGAGGCTGATGCCCAATCTCTCAACCAGTCTCCGGGGGTCAAGAAGAAATCCAAGCTCAAATCCCTCTTTGCTCCCAAAAGCAACTTGCAGCGTAACGTCTCTCAGTCCATGTCGACTCTGGGCACGCTCCCCGAGAAGAACTCCTCCCTCAGCGGAAGCCGCTCATCTGGCCTCAATGTGGACTCTCCTGAAGGTAACCCTACCCGCAGTTCATTCATGTTGACGTATTTTCCTTTCCATTTGAATAATAATGGTGTGTGTTCAGCGTGTAAACAATGACCTCATACTTACGTGTCTCT
>JAODLI010000915.1:0-11652 GCA_027575585.1 Percopsis omiscomaycus | reverse complement strand
CCACTGACAACATAGTTGTGGATCTTATATTGCATTTCTGTCACTAGAGCCTCTTAAATATTACACACTGGTCCTTTTTGTTTTATTTGTTTTATAATCTTTAATAAACACAAGCTATGAACAACCTCTTTTTGCAGGTCAAAAGGTTTGAAAACCACTGCAATACAGCAACAATGAAGAGTAAATGAGTAAATGAGTGGTAGAAAGCTATAAAAAAACAACAGCCGTAAAAAGAAATGACTACACATTCCAGCATTTCCGCATGATTTCCTATTTTAACATGTTCTAACTGGAAGCTACAAAAGCTAACAAAATGTTTCATTACCAATAATACCTATTATTGCCCACTCAAATCTCAAGTATAGCTGCTTTATGTTGCTCAAATCACCTATAATTCCATTATATGTAAAGCTGGTGATACAAAGAATACCTGATGCACGTAAACCAGACAATGCCATTTTGTTTTCCTTCATAATACTGTTGAGTTAAATCTACTGTGTCAAATTCTGATGAACATGCAATCACACTTTTAAAAGACCTAAGTGCTGCCCATTCCTGTGAATTTGATGATGGTTGCAATATGTAATTCAATTGATCTAACTGTTGTGTATTAAAATGTACATTATAATAAGTGCAATCAGAAAGTTTATAACGGCACCATTTCTGGAAATAGGCCCTGCTAAATAGCTTCATTATAGGCTCTTCAACATGTAGGCTTGGAATACTGATAAGGGTGGGATAGCGTATGGGAGCAGTTTTACATTGTTTCCTGCTGATTGTGTTTATGGTAATGTATGCCCTGTGGGTAGTCTCTTAGTACCCACAGGGTATACATTGGCATTGTAAAAGCCTGGCATGCTGGCTGCTGCTGCCTTCAGTGTGGCAAGACAGAGAAGTTTCTAGTATCATTTGACGGGCAGGTTTGCTTCAGGGCTGGATATGTGACAGTGTCATAACACAGATCCCTCCCTTTTAATAGATTGATCAGTGTTTAGTCGTATTATTTACATAACAGATTAATTAACAATGAACAAAAAATTAGCAAAAGGGATTTTATGAGATAAAATATATAGGATGATAATAATTCAATGCCTTAGGGAGAACAAACTTTTGGCTAAGCAGAGCCTAACAGAGTCTGGTCCCCGACTGGAGCAACAATAAAACCGGACCTGGCATTCCTGAGAAGGCCACACCTCATCTTGTTGTTCCAGAGGCAGTCTGGGAAACCCCACCCAACCACGGCGACCCCCTTCTCCTCCTCATCATCCCCTCTGTCTCCATCCTCCCACCCCCCCTGACCTCGTCCTGCATTTCCTGTAAACAGGCCAGTGGGAAGCTCCTATAGGCTGGATGCTTCCTCCCTATGGATGACCTGGTAATGACCTTAAGAGTGCCTGGCACCGGGCCTGGCAAGCCCGCGGCACGCCCTGCCCACCGCCTCGCCACACAGCCACCACCCTGAAGAACAGTGCACTTGGAATGGCTCACAACAAACACTCCCATCGCTGTGAGCACCGCTTCAGAGGCCATAGCAGGGCTTTGTCAGCAAGCCCTGTTCCTATTTAAAGGAACATTTTGGAGTGTTACACGGTCACCAAGAGATGCACAGATTACGTACATCAGCAGATCTGTTGTTATACCCGTGAAAGTGCATATGATTATGCATGAATGTATGAATGTGGTAATTTGTTGGAGCAGTGTGTCTGTTTGTATGTATGTGGGCATGTTAACTGACTTACTTACACTATAACAAAGGATAAAATGTACACATTTTGAGTCTCTGCCCCTCACCTAGATCCAGAGTTCTGAAATTTGGCACACATGCTAATGGATATGAAATCAGCTACGCTTTGTCCTTGTTGAGTATTGTTGGGTTTGGACACATGCATTTCATTACTGGACAACTTATTAGCGATTTTAAGCGATCACATGTAGGTGTAGGATCTCCATGAGTGCCATTCTAGTTTAGTTTCCCTATGGGGACTGCAGCACCACGTGTTGCAGTAGAAAGTCTAGCTGGCTTTATCCACACACATTTGTGGCTACAAACCTATTTTGGCAAATGCAAAAACCTGCTGAGACAACGTCCTCTTAGTCTTTGATAAAGCAGCACTGAATTACAACGTGTGCACACGCACACACACACACTCAGACTCATTAGCAACATCTTGAGCCTGCGATGAATCATTACCGTGCTGCGGCTCCATCCGTGCTAGCCTATGGCAGCGTGCTAATGAAAATGTCTTTTTGCCCAACTTAAGCCTTTGTTAAAGCAGTGTTTGAACGGTGCAGTACATTAATCACAGCAGTGAAAACAAACCAGGCCTGTGGCAGAGCAGCTTTCTACGTTTTCTACGGCCATTCTGTGTCTGTGCTTCTCTACGCATGAACCTTTTGTGTGCAGGGCACTGCTGTGGCTTGTGGTCATTCTGCTCACCGCAGCCATTCAGTTTGTCTCTATGGGACCAGAAAGAAGTGTTGACTGGTGAATGTGTTCCCAATAAATCACTGTCATCATCAGCTACACATACCAGGACAGTAGCTACGCTGAGCCCTGAGCTCTGAGTCTATAGAGGAACTGAGCCAATGTTAGACACACTATACACACTATACACACTATGACACACACACACACACACAAACACACGCAAACCCAAACACAGACACGCACACAAAACCTCTGCAACACAAGCGTCCCCACAGGGAATGCCGAGAAGGAAAAGTGACAGGAAGGACAGATAGGTTCTTTGGATCATTGTGAGCGTTTTGAGGTTTGGGACCTGCGCCACACAATGAGGCAGATCGATAACGTCACCGGGAGAAAAAATCCGGCACAGAGGGACCATTGCCCGGAAGAGTTTCAAATGTGGTGATGTGTGCTAGCTTGAAATACACTGGAAATAACCATTGAGGGTGGTTAATGATGTTGTATCTACTAATGCAGAAAACACCTGCAAAGAAGCTAGCTATGGTTTTACTTTTACACTTTCCTAACTTCTTCCACATAAACAAATGGTTGTGAAATTACAACCGGGAATTAATTAAACAAATTAGAACAAAGATAGAGCTAAGCAACAAAGGGTGCAAAAAGGAGAGAAAACAAACTAATGCTGGCAATCTTGCACAAAACAGCCTTTCCTACAGGCGTTTAGGCTTGTGATAATGTTCTGTCTCTGACTACATACAGGTCATCAAACACAGCTGTTATTATTAAAACTAGGGGAGACTGCAGCCATATAGTGACAGAAGCGGTGGCACAGGGCCGGGTATTTTGGTACTATCAGCGATTCCTTGCGCTATCACACACTGCTGTAAATCCTACTACCCCTCAGGGGCCCCATGAAAGAGGAACACTTGGGAGAGAACAACTTTAATAAAAGCACTCCTAAACTTAACCACAAGTGTCAGGGTACAGGAGAGCAATTACACCAGAATTGTTCCGCTCCCTTTCTCCTGTTCTCTCCCCTCCCCCTCCGCTGCCTTCTTTTTGTCACTACACCCCCTCTATTTTGGATTCATCTTTCTTCTCTTTATTAACACATCTACTTGTCTTACTTTCTCACCTGAACTGATCTCTTACCACCTCCCTATTTGGAAATATCGTTCACACATACCCCACCCCCCCACACACATACACACACTTTCTCACTTTTAATTGCAACCCATTATGACTTGTTCTATTGTGAAAGAACCTGCGCTGTGTGAGCTTTCTAATCACAGCAAGGCTCTGCTCAGACTCGCATAGGAACAGCGGCACCAGATGTGACCTCTAAATCCACCAAATGAGAAACTGATCTAAGCACTCCCACAAGCATTGTCCATCTTCCCGGATCCATTGACGCCTGGCATAGCAGGCTGCTCGTCTCTCACTGAGTACGTAGAAAATGCTGCTCTGCACAGCCAGGTGCCCCACTATTGGTCTGTGCTACAGTCTTACTGTATCTGTCAGCTCTCCAGGACTGAGAGTATGTCTGAACAGACAACGAGCTGGCCTAACATATAAATGCCAATATGTCATGGATAGCCTATAGAGTAGGTTTAGCTGGAGACATACGTGTCGTCAGTGTAGAAACATCACTGAAATCACTGAAGAAGTGATTACTGTACCTTTCAGTGTCTTCTTTAGGCGACTGTGGTTTGCTGTCGATCCCAGGGAAACTGTTCATATCTACATAGCCATCGTTCTCATTGGAGCCAATCGGCATGCGGTTGGGGTCCTCAAAGAACTGTGTGACGGTGACTGCCCGGACTGGCCTGCCTGGGATCTGGATGTTCTCATAGTCAGAGCTCATTGCTGGGATGTTCTCATAGTCTGAGGTGTCTGCACTAGGGAATGAGATGGAGCGGGGTTTGGTCAGAGGCAGTGGCATCAATGGACGACGAGAGCGCTCCTCAAAAGACTCAACCCGGGAAACACCCCTGCCACCGTAGGCTTTGAGGTCCCCTTTTCTCCGCTGTCCATCTTTGTAGAGGAGAAATGTTGAAGGCAGGTCTGAAGTTCGCTGTTGGGGTTTCACCATGCGGGACTGGGGCTGTGGACTGCCAGCGCTTCTTCGGTCTAGATCTATGACTCTTCCTGGGCCGTGGTGGCTTGACTCTGAGGAAGAGCGGGATGATCGGACGCTTCCATCACTAAAACCCTTCGACTCTGTCTTTCTCTTGAACTTGAGGGCCAGGAAGCGCTTGAAGGAGGACGTCTTCTTCGTAGGTTTATCCGTGGTTTCATGTTGGATCAGGAGGGAAGGGGAACTCTTTGTGACTGGTCTCTTTGTGATGTATGCCAGCTGAAATGGTGGAGGGATGTAAACTAGAGAGGTTGGTGTGGACACCCCACTGGAGGACTGATGGCTACGCTGAGAAAAGCTTCCAGAGGAGGCTATGACACATGGGAGCGAAAGGGTATCATCCTTCCTCTTCGTCCAACCATCTTCCTTGAAGGATTGGTCAATCTCTGTCGGAGTAGCCAATGACAATTCCGGACCTTCTGCAGAACGTGAGTATAAGAGAAAGCGACGAGGTCTCAAGGAATGGATAAGCCGGTTGTCCTCCTGGGGTTCTGGCCGGCTAAGAGGTTGACCGTTCTGATCCAAGGCCACGGTGCAGTAGTCGTGAGTTTGATACTCTGTTCCTGTCTCTTCTGGAACTGTCTCCGGTACATAACCTGATATTTTGCCAGAGTAAGAACGAGATCTGGTCACAATGGTCTTAGGGTCCAGTGTCACAAAGTTTTCACCGTCTGAGTCAAAGCCAGCCTCTTCATAGATATGCTCTTCACTATCTGAGTCTGTGTCTTCATAATAGGGCACAATGTGGCAGTCCAGTTCCTCTATGTCTTCTTCAAAGGCCTCAGTGGTGTGGGCAAAGACCACCCTGTTGGTGAGCTCAGGGGTTCTGCCCAGGTCCAGGTCTGGTGGCACTGTGATGTTGCACAGCCTCAGACGAGGCTGGCAGCTGTTCCTCTTACTGCTGAATACCTGCTCTCGCCTGGCTGTCCTCTCATTTACACTCTTTCCTTTGATTTGTTTTTTTTCATGGTCCTCCTCTTCTTCTTCATCCCCTATCTCGACATAGTCCTCTGACGAGACACACTCGAGCTGCTGGAAGTCCTCCACTTCAGGACAGAGGGAATCATCGATGTCTGCATAGTCATCCACTGACTCGCTGTCCTTTGCTTTTTCTTTTTGTCTGTCAAACGGCTCTGCGTCTTCCTGAAGCTCTGCATCTCCCGTGAAAGCTTCTTTATCTTCTAGTTTGTCCACATCATCTGATGACACATAGTAAGGCTCTTGGTTGGAAGTACCCGCAGTCTCAGGTTCATTTGATGGTTTGTCATTGCTGTCGTCCTGGACCCACTCTGGGTCAGCAGTGCTAGTCATATCAGCCGGTACTGCTTCAATCACAGAGTAAGGCCCAAACACATCCTCTGTGCTCGCTGTGAAGCGAAAACGCCCAGTGGGATCCTTGGTGGCCCGTTCTGGTTGCCATGCCTCCGTATCCCCCGCCTCTGCCAGGTCACATGATTCACATGTGTCGCTGGCATCATCAGTCGGGCCAATCACGTCATAGGGATACTCCTCACACACTGTGGGAAGCACGCCAAAGCGGGTCCCAAACATGAATCCTCTAGCTTCCCCCTCCCTATCGTCAGTGGGTGATTCACATTGCAAACAGTCCTCAGTAGGTGCACTGCCCTCCCCGTTGCACACACTGTCACTCTGAATGAGGCTTTGTTCAATTTTCTGTTCCTCTACATACCCATTTCCTGTAGGACTCCCAGCTATTTCATTCTGTTCGTTAACACACTCGTTGTCATCCTCTTGCTCTTTAGCTCCTCCCTCCCCTTCCTCCTCCTCTCCTTCCTTCGCTATTTCCGCCAGAAGAAGTGAAGGCGTTAAGATATTGTCATTGTCCATGTGGTCAGTATAACTTAATGCATCATCATCGTCACCGTCAGGTGACTTCAAGTTTTCTTCAGCGTTTCCCTCCTCAGTAGTGTCAACAGCCCACCCCTCGACACTGTGTGTGTCCACAGAGCAAATGCTCTCACAATCAGCAGCATTAGTCAATATAGCTCCCTTCCCCTCTTCTTCCAAACCCTCTGTTTTGCTTAGATCCTGCCAGTTGTCATGTTTGGTCCCATTGTCATGAACTGTATCCTCTGTCTCTTCATTCTCCTCTCCCTCCTGGTCCTCCACATCCCCCTTGTGAAATTCTTCAGTCTCCCCACTGGAGTAGACCAGGTCTCCGTTGCTGAGCTTAAGTGGGGGACAGGGCTCCCCCTGTGGGTAAGGCTCAGACAAGGGTCTGGGCTTGGGGGCTACAGAAGGTTTAGGGCCATCGCTTGCGGTGGGACAAGACCTTGACATCAGCGTGGATTGCACCTTGATGGTCAGATGACTGCAAATCTTCGGTCGGGGGACTTGCAGTGGATTTTGGAAATCTGTATGAGGAGAAAATGTGATTATTAGGATTATTAAATTAAGACCACCAAATTGTACTAGCTTTGTTTCTTGAGTAGGTTAATTGTAATCAGGCTTACACATGGGTAAATGCCTTCAAAAGCTAGGATCCTGTTTTCTTTTTTTACAGAGAAGGGAAAGAGGCAAACCTTTTACACTAAAATTCAGTGACAAGCAGACTAGCATAGAGGGACAAGAAAAACAAAGACACATGGTACCTAGGAGAGGAACAATTACTCAAACAGTCTCAAAAAGTCACTCATGATTTTAATCAAAACCTTTCAGTGGCTCTTGTAATCATGTTCACTCCTTACATACAGTATATTGGAATATAGGTGAGTGAACTCATTTATTTTATCTTATTATTCAAATGCCTGGAACCGATGTGCTAATATGTGCTGATTTTAACACTGTCAGAGAATGTGACACAGTGGCATGCTGACAGTTTTTTTTGTTTTTTTCTTCGAAAAATCTAAATTCAGCGAGACATTCAGCTATGTGATAAAAACGGCCAGGTTGTTCAAGAGAGCTGAATTTGAGATTTAATCTTGTCTTTATACACACCCATACTTCACAAAGCCTACACTATACACCCCTGGTCTTTTCCTGTTATTTAGTACCTGCCCTGACGCACATCCTACTAAACCCTGTGTGCACTCTGCACACTATCTGTGCGCCTGACATAATTTTCTCCAAGTAAACCCCGTTTTATTTTGGTGTTACGTGCTATATACAGTACATCTCTAGTCTCCTGCTGTAATGCCTCGTGGTCTTTCTGGTTAGTTCACTGAATTACATTATTATTATCACTCCTTCTATCTATATATCTACTGTATCTATCTATTTATTCAAGCCTATACAGGCTAACTACCTAACTAGATAACCAATTAACTAATTATTCCAACAGAGCCTCCTTGAAGGAGTACAGGATGTCCTCCCATCCCTCCTCCACGACCCCTCTAGGAGCCCACATTTTTACAACACAAATGGACTTCCTTCTTGTCATTCTTCCGTGATTTTCACAAAAGACACGCACACATGAACACTTTTTCGCTGAAAATGTCATTTGAATACGTCAAAGAACAATAAAATGGGCAGAGAAAACAAGGGTCCCAGGCTGACAAAGTACAAAACTGAAAACAACAGGATATGAATTAGGCAACAAGTATTCAATTTAAACAAAGGAGATAAGACACTAGGACCATTCACAGGAAGGTATAATTAGAAAACATTGCAGATTTTGACATTTCCTATGACACATTTTACAGTGTGAAGGCGTGAGTGATAATGATCTAATTGTATTGTAGGCCTAGACTATATTCCATATGGTTATTAGACCATCGAAACAATTCAAGTTGTTTTATTACGTGACGCTTTCAGGTTAGCCTACGGTAGGCAATTCAAGTTGTTGTCAGTGGTTGCACTACTGCAGCCACTGACATTGAGTCAGTTGGCTATGATAGAATAAGCAGTTCCCTGATAACCATCTCCAAATCAAAGAGAGACTAACACTAATGAATTCATCACAACTCGCAAACGTCTTTAAATATAATACCTGAATTGTTTTTGAAGATCTTATCAAGATGTTCAGTGATTTTGTGTTCACAAAAGACAAAACTGTCAGTGGCCCGACAGTTAACAAAGTTAAACTGAGGCTGTACCGTAGGTTAGCTAACGTACTGGCTGGTTGCTATAATGGCAAATACAGTATAAAGACAAAAAACATTAACATCTGACAGCCAATAAAAAGCGCAAAATATAGTGTCGCCTACCCTACAAGTATGTGTGAATATAAGCCTACATTTTAATATGTAATTAATTGCTTTTATCTAAAATTGGCTGCTAATATACTGTTTTTTGTTGTTGTTTGTGTTTTTTCTCGATATCTGAATGTCACAATCTTTCACACGCGGTTACAAGTAGCCTAGCTAGCCTACAACATTGAACTTTTAAGTAGATAAAACAGTAACTCCGTGATTAAGCTACCGGTAACGTTACCATACGGTACAAACCTGCGTTCATTGTGGAACATCATCCGCCATGGCAACCAATAGGTAGAATATCCTCATAATTTCAGTACCACTGCACAGCCTAGGTTACATCCAAACGTTGTGTCCTGGAAACTTTCAAGTCCAAATACAGTGCCAGAGAAAAATCAAGTTGTTAAGGAACAAGTCCTCTACCTTTTCGCCGAGCGAAAGCTACTTGGCCAAGTCACTTTTCTTTGCAGAGTAGCCTATAGCAGCTGCGTGCCCACTGCCCAATGGCCGTGCATCTCTGATGCTGAAGCTCGACTAGTGCGCGCAAGCATCAGTGGCGAGACGGGAGGTGCTCCTTGGCGCTTCCTGAGGTTGGACTAGAGCGCAGGCATGGACCCCTGACCAAACCCACGACAAGATTTAGGCTCGTTGTTGTTGTTCTGGTACTTTTAAATATCCTGATTAATTATACCAAAATTCCTTCTCAAATCCTTTGCTGTGGTAATACACAAAGCTGAAGCTCATACTAGGGATTTGGATTCGATGTGGTCATGCTCGGTCATATTATATTGCAGTAGCCTAAGGAGTAAAACCTTTGGCATTTGAGGTTTTAATATTTGCTATTTTATGATCTCTGCATGTACTGTATATAAGAAGATCATAGCAGGTGCTCAGGTTTCAGAGAGGCTACAATGCGTTTTATGATTTTTAATGTAGTATGTTAATTCATAGTCTATATTTCCTGGCTATAAAAACATGCACAGAAAAATTCCTAAAAGTCGTTTCCAGAAACAGTTTTCTTTGCAACAACAAAAGTTTTTGGTGCTGGCCATGGCTTCCTGGTCCAGCATCTGCTGCAGCATTGAATGAAAGCAACCCTTTAAAAACCTCTCGTCATAACAGGAAACTGCTCTCCCTGTTTCCTGCACAACAGGCAATGCTTCCTTAGCAACAGATGGGCAAGGTTGTCAATTTTAACCCCCTAGGTAGAATTTTAACAGTGCAGATTGACAAACTTTGTATGGTCTCGGTCTGGGATTCATAGAGGGAGCTTTTCAAGGACGTCCTGAAACACACAGGGGGAGTTTTTTTTTATTTGGCAGGTCCCAATGCAGGTTAAACACCCTCACACTGGGATGCGAATGCACCTCCTCTCCTCCTCTCCTCCCCTCCTCTTCACTTGAAGGTCAAACAATGCAGCGAGCCTTGGGGATTTTACAGTAGACCTGGATTGTGATAGAGGAGAAAAGCTCAATAAAGGAATTGCCTGTGCTGTAGCGCTGAGGGGCAGTGCTCCCATGCAGACCCACACATTATACGCATGGCACAAAATTCCCATTCCAGATGGTTTTATGCAGAAACGATTGAATGCTATTGTAGGTGCAAACCTGCTCCTGCAGGAGTCATTTTATAATAACCTCATGTTACCTTGTTCACTAACAAATGTCTGGGCAGTGAATAATAAATGTACCATTAATAAATAATTAAGCCCGTTGCCTAAGGTGATTTTGAAATGAGTAGATGTTTGATGATTTCTTGTCCCAATGATTTAATAATTGAGGTTAGCGCAGTTTATCAGATGGGGTGCTGACAAATGCCTAGGGCTAATAACCAAAAAATACAATCAGACTGCATTGTTTTGATACCATTTCATTAAAATGTTGCCATAATCAGGATCGAGTGCTAAAAGTCATAACAGTTTTAAATGTGTCAGTAGTAGCACATTCACAGCTGCAGGACATAACCTTTTGTTCTTCTAACTGATATCTAAAGATAGCCTTGGTCTGGTCTCCTGGCAGCACCAATTGTGTTTCTCTAGAGGGAGTATTCTATTCACAATTGCTAAATATGACCTTTTTAAGGTTTCACTCATTCAAAATATGTTTTGATTTTGCAGCTTGTGCAAATAGAAGCTGTCAATAGTATTGTGTGGTGTGCATGGAGAAAAGAATGACTTCAGGAGTAAATATCTCCGCAGATGTGGCACAGGCGATCAAAACATGTTTTTGGACACAGGACACAAATTTCCTGGACTGCATGTAGCTGTGCACTGTGCTCTGTCACCCCACCTGGAACACAACTTGACTGGAAGCGAGCTTGGGAATAGAGACACTAGGAAAAACATGACATAGTACTAGAAAACAAACTGACCCCCTCTACCCTGGGCACACTGCCCCAAACAGGAAAAGGTTCAGGGAAAGGGGTTGGTTACGCCTTCCCAGAGCCAAACCAATGCTTAACACCTGCTTTGCAAGTGCCTATAACACTAGATTGAGCAGACATGCTGGGTGTTTTTATTCTCGGTAGCCTGTAATACACTGATTACTGGAAGGCCCTTGTTTTGGTCCAAGTTCTCCCCATTATGGCAGAATGTGTTCTTTGTCCTATTCCTAGGGAAAGAGGGAACTTAATCATAGTCTTATGCAAACTGGCTGTAGTGTATTAAGTGCTGCTATTGATTTATGTGATACTCAAGTACACTCAGGCAGAGGCCTTTAACTCTTTAAAATGAACTGAGCACCTTTGTAATTAGAGGATGGCAAAGCGTTGGACTGATAATACTGATGTGCTTTATTGATCTCAAACCTGTGCACAGCCAATAACCACGGTTTGTCTTCTGAGAGAATCTTTACATTCTGATTAAAGGACCAGTGTGTAATATTTAAGAGGCTCTAGTGACAGAAATGCAATATAAGATCCACAACTATGTTGTC
>JAODLI010000914.1:0-11652 GCA_027575585.1 Percopsis omiscomaycus | reverse complement strand
GTGTGTGTGTGTGTGTGTGTGTGTGTGTGTGTGTGTGTGTGTGTGTGTGTGTGTGTGTGTGTGTGTGTGTGTCATGTGGAAGTAACAATAAAATTGAACATGCCTAAAATCAGAAAGTTCTTGTGTTCATTGTATCACCCTCGTCGGCCTGGGATAAGAAACCTTAATTCTTTATTTTAGGTGTACAACAGATGAGGACTGGGTCTGTGTTAAGAAGAAAGGCTTGAGTTCAGAGTTTCACAATTCTAGTTTTTTTTATTTTTTTACTGTGTGTATGTAGGTATGTATGAATGTATGTATGCCTGTTGGCACAAAGTGATATATATAATAAACTACTGTCACCTCTCTATTATAGTGCTAGCATTATAAAGTCTATGCCACTCAACCAGTTTGATGAGGTTGAAGATTTCCCACTGTGGCCACTAACACCGTTCATGTAATTTAAGTGGTTACCATGTCCCGCCACAAGGTGGCACAAGTGATACATAATAAACTCGTGTCACAGCTCTTAACTTCTAATAAGAAGGGTCCCCTTTTTTAACTTTTCTATTTTATCTTATTGTATTTTTCTATGAAAGAGCTCTCATTGTTTTTTTTATACTTTCCTTTCCATACACTGATAAAGATTTGCTGTGTGTTACAATAAATTGTCAACTGTCAACTTCACGCTCCCTCTTTTACCAAAATTACAAGTCCAACTCACAGACTTCCAAACCTAGTAAGACTGTAGGTGTCATTATTGTGTTTCGGCTAGAGAGAGACCAGGGGCGCTACATTAAGGGGGGGAAAGGAAACCTTTCCTTGTGTGTGATGCTGAAGAAACAACTGTTAAATGAAAACCAGTTGTTTTATAAAATGAACCTAGGTCTACGGTGTGATCTGTGGATACAATTAAGTTAGTAGAGTTCATCCACCGAGTGGATTCCCAACTCTTCACAATGGTCTTTCACAACGACTTCTACACAAATTACTGGTGGATTTATGACAAGGATGATTGGCTCAAGATCACCTTGATAGGGGCTCCGATGCTGGTTGTTTTTGGGTTGTTGTTGATCACTCACAGGATCTGTAGCAGACGGTCATCGTCCCCCATTTACAAACCCGGTTTACAAACTATCGGTTCACTGCCAAATAACCCCGTGTACGTTCCTACAACGACCCACTTTGACGATATGAGGTATGATGTGAACGACCGTCAATACAGCATCGACGCTTTGGTGATCGGAGGTGATGTGGCAAGAGGTAACTGTAACTTACGACTGTGCTTATTTAAAAAAAAAAAGCTACATCTGTGGTCTAGTGTTTGTTGTCTCACTCCCATTCTGCCTCTCAACAGAACTTGAAAAGCGAGAGAATGTCGCGTGACACCCGGACCCCCAGCGCGGAGCGAGGAGTTTTCCCATAGTCATTCTGCAATGCGATAGCTCTCTTCTTCTTCTTGTGTTTGAGACATTAAAAAGACGACTATGATTTACACAAAACCCTTGGATGTTTTATTAGCACATGCACAGATTTACATCAAATAGACATCACACTGTGATCAAAAGCAAGTCTGCTGTATCTTCTCTTTCTCCCACATAGCACATACGTGTACAGATATCAGCCTTTTAGACATTACAGTTAGACGCACCTCCTCTAATATGTGATACCTCTCAGAGCTGTAGAGGCTGACAGTATGTATAAGTAAAAAAGCTCCATGTTTAAAACTGGTAAGTGCTCTAACCAAAGAATGCATAATCAAACCCTCCGGAAAGTATACACAAAACGTGGCATGTGTTTATGTACACGGTTCATTGTACCATAGAAAGATATTTATTTGATATACACACTGATACTGTGTTTATATATATATATATATATAAATAAATAAAAACACACCCCGCCACTCAGTAGTCCTCTTCACTCTCTATGTGGGATTCGTAACATCCTGTGGGAATCACAGGCTTTTTTCTAGTTTTTTTTTTTTTATTATTATTATTATTATTATTATTATTCGGTCCCTTGGAAGGTTTGGTGTGCGATGCCCCGCTACGTTGGTGCTCAGTCAGGTCTGGATATAACTGTGTATTGTTGCGTTGCAAAGGGAGCCACTGATCATGCAGATGCATGTAGTCCATCTCTCTTTGATACTCTGGAACTGCCGGCGGCATCTGATGTTGATGCTCTAGAGGTTGCGGCAGCTGCTGCGGTGGAAAATGTTGATTCTCTAGAGGTTCAGGTAGCCTCTGAGAAGGCTGCTGAGGTGGAAAACACTGATGCTCCAGATTCTCCAGAGACTGAGGCAGCTGCAGGGGAGGCGGCTTCTGGGGAGGATAACAGGGGACCCTGCTGACAAAGTTGCCTTCTGGTATGGGTGGAGCCGAAGGGTAGTTTGTACACACTTTAGTCTCAAGCCAGCTCCCGGGTACATCCACTAAGGGAGCTACGTTCTTCCTGGGTTCACACTGAGACATGCCGATCAAGCAGTTCGCCGTGAAACCCTGCCGGTTGTACGTCGTAGGACCCGCAGCGCTCATGCAGTAACGAAACAACAGATATATGTAGTATCTGGAGAGTTTGCGAGGCTCCAACACTATCTGATTAGGGATAGGCGTTTCGTGACACACCGTGCTATGACATTCCATGCGGTGGAGCGACTCTATATCCGCTCTGGGTATGTACACCGTATCGGCTCTCTGCCACATATCCCTCAAGAGCTGCAAGGTCATCTGAAGAGTGCCTCCGTCTTTAAACGCCGTGTCTTGCAGCAACCCTGTGGCCGGCGCACCTGCCACTATCAGGCACTCAAACAGTGTCACGGTAGCGTGTTCAGAGAACACGATCTCTCTACGAGCCAAACCGTTCATCTCCTATTTACTGCCCCAGATGTGTCACAGAGAAGGACGGTGTGACGTGAGAAGCCTTTGCGGATCGAACGAAAATGGAGCAGTTGAGGAATCAAGCCAGGGGTAGCGCCGAGCGGTTGCTAGAAATGGAAGAGCGTTACAATCTGTACCACGTTAAGACCTTGCGTTACAACGATGTACAAGGCGTGCTGGAGTGGCTCGGGGTGAAACCTGGCGATTTCCCGGTCAGACGCGACGAAGACACCGTAACGGCGCTCAATAGGTGTGTCCAGTTTTATCGGCTCAGACACGTCGGAGTGTTTGGCGTCTACGAGGAACCTCAGACGGAGGGCAAAGATCGCCTCGTGGTACACATAAAACGACAGCGCGACCCCGCGATCAGGAGCTGTCGGTACGATGCCCTCGTACTGTTCCTGGTGATCCAATGCGACACACGAGCCCCGTACTCTCAGGCACTGAGCAAGTTGATCAAGGACACGCGGAAAATAGTCGAGAATCGCCGCCAGACTCCGCTATTCCCCATGCTCGAGAGTTGTCCTCCTCAGCTCGGCGAACCCATCTCTCAGCACGCGCAGCCCTCGATAGACGGCTTCATGCCCTCGAGCTACAAGACGACCAAACCCAGGACACCCAGCGCGACCGTAGACAACTTTGGGCGAATATACAAGCCCCTAAAGTGTACCGCAAATGCCAACCCGTGGAGCGTCTACGCCGACATAGAGGTACCCCGGGAGTCGAAATGTGATTTCGACATAGAACAACTGATAACAAGGCCTGACAAAGTGTTGGGTCGAGGAGGCTTCGGTGTGACCGTTGCGATCAATGATGACCTCGTCGCGAAAACCAACCTGTTCCCAGAAATGGTGAACTGGAGCATTCCTTTCATAGACGATGAATTCAATCGCTACGCGCATATCGCCTCTCAGGCGGAAGAGGTCATGATCGGCGTCTCGATGAAACACCCCAACATCCTGCGCACATTCGGAGGCTTGTGGTGTGACATCCCCGGCTACCAGTTGGGAGGTAGAGCCGTGCTCTTCATGGAACGAGCCGTCTTCTCGCTGCAGGAGTTCATGGTGCGTATAAAGGGCACCTTAGTCGTGCCCGCCGTCGAACTGGACACCCTCCGAGGGTTGGAATACTTGAGATCGAGGACCATTCAGCACAGGGACTTCACGTACAGGAACGTCTTGGTCTGCCACCAACCGGACAGAAAGCCCTTGCCCTTTGCTTTCAAGATCAGCGACTTTGGCACGTCGTGCAACTTCTCCACCCCAGATCAGCCGCGGGGCCACCGCACTAACATGGCTCCCGAAGTGCTGTGGTGCTTGAATGCGGCCACCGGGAGCGACATATTCAGCTGGTACTGCGTGATGTGGGAGTTACACAGCGGCACGCCCTTGGTGCAATACAAGGGGTCCGAGCAAGGCTATTGTAAAAGGACATACGCTGAGCATGTATCCAACTTGGTCGGGGTCTACAGCCCGGAGAAGGACGAAACATTCGAGCTCGGCTACATGAAAGCTATCAACGCTCGCGCCCTTCACGCGAAACACAAAGACAGAAGGCCTACCGCGCAGGCCATACTGGACAACCTCCGTCGCATGGGCCACAACATAGTGGACAAGAATTTTGTCTCCATGGGGCCGCTGTGCATTACGCTGTTCCCTCAAGAGAGATGGTCTCCGTCCGCACTGCTGAACCTCACTCGATACCAGTGTTTGAGTCTAGATGTCAGCGTCGCACAGTCGCCTTCCAAACCGATACCGTTGTCCGTACAGTTAGGGGGATATCGGCCGACCGACATCATAGTCAGCGACGACTGCGTCCCCAAGGGACTCACTGAACTGGTGACAGAGAGATCCTGCACGAGATCCCCCGTTACAGTGATCAAGTCGGTGCCCAAAGTGTACTACGGCATAGACTTTATGAGGCTGGCTCCTGATCTCATCCAGCCTTACGGGTGGTACTCGAAGAAGGTCAAAGCGCTCGAAGATATGTACAAGCTCAAGTATAAGAAACGCAAGGCTGGTCACACCAACAACCGTGCCAAAGTCAGCCGCTCGGAGACGACTCCCGAGGTTCTCGTGACCGGGCCGGACAAGGTTACGACGACGACGCCGCCGGTCGATGCTCACGGACAGCTCATGGACGACGTGGTCAGAACCGCTGTGGGGCACGTGCCGACGGAGGTGTCCCTCTCCGATTCGATAAAATGGGAACGTGGCGACAACTCGACACAAATGTTGAGCAATTTGGGTGACGGGATACTCGACAGTCGTGATTCTAATCTGTCTTCGGTGAGGGAAACGTCGTCAAACAGGGCTCTAGACGCGTCCCACTCCCAAGTGGGATCCAGCGTGAACTCCCTCGTCATCGACGAGGCTCAAGGGAACGATAACGCCGTAACGAGTGTCCAAGAGTGCGCACCGCCACAACCACCCAGCGAATCGACAGATGAGCCAGTCCCGGAAGCCTTCGACCAGCCGCGGGGCACAGTGATTTTGCGAGGCAAGAAGATCGAGGGGGAGATAGACACGACCATGACCATTCTCAAGAGCTACAACGAGAAGGAGATAGCACGTTTCAAAGACAACGTAATCCTCCTGTCGCAGAGCATGACCCAAATGTACCCTCTTATATTTGCCGGTCCCCGAGATGGAATGTGTAAGTGCTCTAGGCACAACGGTGTATTCATCTTCCAGTACGCGCAGTTCTTCGAAGGGTGCAAGCAGGTGTTCAAATGGACCGCGTCGGATTCACCTTTTTCGGTTCACGCTTTCCTGCTGCAAGTATTTCTCACACTCAAGGAAGCGTTAGACATGAAGCTGTTACCCACGCACATGAGCGAATGGCGGGAAGTGCTGATCGGTAATGGAGCCGTGATGATCGACATCGTCCCTTATCTCAGCAGAAACTTCAACAAGCCCCAGTCCTCGATGTTTGGCGAACAGTGTGAGAGCTTGCTCAGTCTCTGCACCACTCTGGTGGCAAAGCACTTGCCCGATTCGAATCTGTACAAATGGCTTTGCGAGCTGAACACCGGCACGAGTGCCTCGCATGTGCTGACTCAGTCGATCGAGTGGTTGAGAAACTTTGATGTCAGCCAAAGGACGACCCCCCACCTGTTGACCCTAAACCGTAACTTTTTCACGTTCAGGGATTACACGTCCGACATGCCCAACTGGCTGAATTACGCGGGTGAGGCGGAAGAAGCTCATAATATAACCAGCGCCACACTGATGGTGTACGGAGACCCGAAGCCTTTCCGAGGCGACCAGACGGCAGAGTGTGTGGGTAACAACAATCTCAATACACTGGTTAGGAATATAATACTGAGGATGAGAGTCAAGGTATTGGGATCATCGAGACTCGAAGTGACGACACTGGATTGCACGCAGGGTTTGATAAAGGTGACTCTCAACAACTCGGCACTCTCTGGGATTTCTAGCGTAGCTCTCCTGGACCGGTCAATGTTATTCAGCAGCAGCCGCAACCACGACAACAACGGGAACTATTTTACACACGACGCCGTTTCCCAGATCGAGTCCAAGTGGGCCCCTGTAATAATGTTCACAAAGTTTAAGAGACAGGGACCTTTGCAGGAGTTCACTGTCGAATATTACAGGATGACAATCCTCATGGTTCTACTGAGCCCACAGGGATCGGTGAGATCTCTCAAAGAGCTGTTCCGGAGCATGGCGATGTTTAGCGTGACAGACAGTTAAATGTAAACGCTTGTTGCTGTGTGCAGTTTGACACCTCACCCCCTTGCACACATACTGATTTCGCGAAACCAGTTCGCTGTGACCCACCCGTGGTACTTATTACTGTGGACATTACACAGCGGGAATATGGCAATATGTGGTTACTTGTAGATGACACTCAAGTCAGGCTTTGCTCCAGGGGGGGAGGTCTTGACATCCTACGAAGCAGGATTTAACTGTAACGGAGTAGCTTACATGCTCATGGAGTAGCTTACATGCTCATGTACGGCAGGAAAAGGCTTTTGTTGAACATGAAAGCTCTGTACAAATATGAAAATGCAATTATTATGTACCTTTGTGTGTTTTTTATATATATATATATATTCAGTGTATATTAATAAAGGTGTGATAAGCAAACTACTGTCGAGACTCATTATCATCATCATATCGTATAAGGGTGAAGAGTACAAACATGCGATGCACTGATTTGATAATGCAATTGTTGTGCGTGTGTAACAAGGACTTAGTAGACAAGGACTCTCTCCGTCCGATGTACGATTGTCAAAGCTGACATGGATGCTGTGGCCAACGGCGTATATTAGCCCGCTTCTAGGTAAAGAGACAGGAGACAACTGAAAGACATCTTGATACACTTTTATTATCCCAACCTAAAGTAAGCAATCCACATCAATTCCTAACAAAAAGTACTAAGAAACCCCTTCGGTTCTTTTGCGTTGTAATCATGTACAAATATGATAATAAAATGGTTGTACACATTCGTGCGTTTAATACATTTTCAATCTAAAGTAATAAAGGTGTGATACATAAAATATTGTTAAAACTCAGCTCATATAAGAAAGTTGAGTGCTGTGTATATAGACAGTATATATATGCAATTATAGGATTCAGAAGCAAGAGACAAAGAAAGACATCTTGATACATTTTTACTATCCCAACCTAAAGTAAGCAATCCATATCAATTCCTAAAAAAATAATAATACTTCAATCTAAACTAATAAAGATGTGATACATTAAATATTCATCTCATATAAGGAAGTTGAGTGCTATATATATATATATATATATGCAGCTATAGGATTGAGAAGCAAGAGAAAACAATGTTATAAAAAAGAATAGAAAATAATTCACAATGAAAGATATCTTGATACATTTTTTGTATCCTAAACTAATACATTTGTATCATTTCTTCTTAACAAAATAACTATCAAGAGTATTAAGAGTATCATTTGGCTTATATTCTGGATTAGAAAACGCAGATGACAGTACTACAGACGAGCAAGGTTCTTCTAACTGAGACATGCACACACTGTCAGCTAGCCCCTCTAAAAATCGTATCATACAAGCACTTTGGGGCCCAGGTGCAGGCTGCTTCTTTTTCACCACACGGTGAGACATGACGACAAATCTCACATAGAAACGAGATACTCTGTCTCACCAGAGGCCTCTGCAGTTTGGCTACACCCTGTCTTTTCAGGTCTGTTGTCTAGGTCATTATCATTCGAGTCGGATTCCCCGTCAGAATCTTCCTCAGACGACTCTGTTGCAGATGTCGGAACGGCAGGATGGTTCGAGTGAGCCTCTCTGTCTAGCCGTTCCTCTGTACGGTCCCACTCCCCCTCTCCCTCGAGCTCGGATGACTCCCGTTCAAGGGTGCCAGTAGGCCATGTAGCTTGAGCGGTCCACTCTGCAGCCTCTCCGCTTAACCTACACCCCTGGGACTGTGAAACACCAGGACTCCGGTGTGACGATGTAGCTGTAGCGTTGGGGTGGTTTCCGGGTTCCTGTTTTTCAATAGCCTCTTCTTGCTTCTCCAGGGACCTCCTGGGCTTGATCTTTTCGAGTTTCCGCGTGGGTCTATTGTCAGGCATGCCCTTTTGAGTCTTCTTACGTGGTCTTCTCTCCTCCTGCTTTGAGTCGGTGTCACTGTCGGAGTAGGAAAGAGTGCACTTGGTCTCGGGAGACTTGACCATCTTTAAGATTCTCCTCCATTTATCCTCCCCTTTGCAGTTATCGGTTTCCGTTTCAGTTTCAGTGTCCTTGTCCTTGTCCTTGTCCGCGTCCGCGTCCGTGTCCGACAGCTTGCTTTTGTATAGGGGGTAATTTAAATTGGAGGTCCGTGTGATCTTAGCAGGTTTTACTCTTTTGCACCGCTTGTCTGACCTGCCCCATTTAATTTTCTTATCTTCCACGTCAAAGCACTTGACAGCCGACTCTTTGACCTCCTTGAAACTCCTGCTACATTTCACCTTTCTCTTCTTACTCTTCACCTTAGTACGTTTGACGCGTTTCACATCTGGCTTGAGAGACTCTTCCTCGGAGTCAGACTGCAGTGTGCGCTTACGGCCACGAAGAATGGCCCCTTTTAGTACACTACAGGCAGACTCTGCCTCGTCTTCTTCAGACTCTGAATGTGACACCAGGGTATACTTGCGTCCCCGATTAACATTTTTCGTCACACACTTAGCCTTCTTGGCCTTCTTCTTAACCCGCGCACGGGTAGCCTCCTCTTCTTTACTGCTGCTGCACTTCTCACTGTCAGATCCGTCGTTTATGAAGTCGTCGCTGTAATCATAATCGTCAAGAGTCTCTGCGTTGTCGTGTTTCTCTGTAGACTCCAAGTTCTCACCAGAAATCAGAATTTCCTCATCGTCAATGCAAGCTTCCTCCTCTTCGCTCTTCACTTCCTCAGCCTCGTTCATCCAAAGTTGTTTGTCGTCGTTACTGTGACTGTGGCGGGAGCTTGTGAATGCTTGTGAATCGCGGGTCTTCCCGTCACTCTTGGACCACGATGACTTGGAGGTTGAAGACGCATTCGCCTTAGAAGCCGAGGCGTCTTGCTTCTTAGCACATTCACCAACTTTTTTGCCACGCAGAGCACTGAGGTTCACCTTCTTGGACGGTTTAGCCACCAACTTTTCCAAATGCTCCCTCAGTTGATCCCGGGTACCCCGGAAAGACAACAATACATTGCGTCTCCAGTTGTCGGTGGACGTGGACTCTAAGCAATCCACCAGAGCTTTGCTGAGTCTATCCTGCAATCCATATTTCTGGAGTATATTGACGACGGTTCGGTTGTTAATAACCCAATCGCGAAGGATGTCCCCGCGTCGTCGGTCCAGCAGAGTGTTATCCAATGCCAGGAGAGTGCAAACAGCTTCTCTCCTGGGGTTATAGTCATCAGTCAACCAGGGTTCGCTCAGCAGCAGAGTTGACATGTTCTTGAGCCAAGTCGTAATCGGAACGGATTCCGGTGTGACAATAGAGTGCAGACTGTCATTTTTCTCACCGACACTAGCCTTAGCCTTGTCTGCGCTGTGCTCCTTGACCTCAGCCAGACGCTTAAAAAACAGATCAGCGCCTTGAGCTTCGATGGAGTGTGGGGAGCCTGATCCGCTCTGCGGATCGCCACCCTCTCCTTCTCCGACATTCAGCTCTTTCTTCAATTTATTGTGATAAGAGCGGAGTTTTAAAAAGAGTACCTTAGCGTTGGCGTACATCTGTAACATGTCCTTGTCCTTGTCCTTGATATTGCCTGTATCACATTTGACCAGGGCGTACCACAGCTTCTGGGCTCTGGCTACGTTGTCCGGGGTCTGCCGTTTGAACAACGCTTCACACGCTGAGGCAATTTCGGCTGTGTCGTCGTTACCGCGTATCTTTTGACCGTAGCCGGAGACGATTTTGCCCAACGCTGCCCAGTCCTTTCTCATCTGCTCCTCGACCATACTGATACGCTTCGTCTTTACGGTCGCGTGTATGATTTTGTCAGAGGAGTACAAGTTCCAAACTTTCAGGTATTCTTGCACTTTCTCAATTGGGCAATATAGTATCTCAGCCACTGCGAACGCATTGGGGATCTTGCTGTCCATGAATTTAATGGCCAATTCCACCACCTCGCCCATGATAGGGTTCACAATCCTGCTCTCCACGTGCTTGGGTATATAATTGCACCAGCTGTTTGGATTCACACGCTTGATGAACGCCGTCAAGGCGGGATTGTGTATCTCCTGACACATGTCGGTTCCGGTGATGAAAGTTCTTCGCTCCAATTCCTTTAGCGTCTCATCCCAACAGCTCACCAGCTCTCCGTTGCCCTTGACGCTACATTGCTTCACAGCCCTGAGAAACCGCAACGTGGTAGACACGTACAGTTCAGCAACATGACTCTGACTCTTTCTCAAACAGACAACCGGTAGCAGGTTCACCTTCATGCCATCCAAGAGCTTACCGCTCCTTCTAAAATAGACAGTAGGAATGTCACCGTTGCTGCAGTGGAATCTTTTCACCTTACATTTAAGTTGGTTCTCGGTGAAACAGTCGACGCTGGCCTTGCGCTTTTTCTTCAACCTTTCAGTCGAAGCCTTGTCCAGCACGCAGCACATGGGTTGTATGGGTGACATTTCAGAGGCCACGCTGTCATACGCCGGTGGTGTGTCCTCGGTGCGCAGTACCCGGAAAGGTTGGATGTGTTCAAAGGAAGGCGTGAGAGCTGTGATGTGCGTGGGCACCTCGAGGGTCATGTCCCAAAATTCAAACTTGTCAACCGTCAAACTCTTCAGCAAATCCAGGCTATCGAGTCCCGGGACATGCAGTACCTCTTGCACGAAGTACGACTTGCAGTTGTCTTTCCGGGGTGTCGGGATAACAACGGTGTACGTGCCCATCATGGACCGGTTGATGTCGTAGTAGAAGAGGTTGTGTTTGTCAGAGTACTGCGTGACCACGGGAATCACCTTTTTACCGTTGCTGTTTATCAGCTCTTTAGTTGGTATACAGAAGCATGTGTAGTTACCGTATGCCAGCAGCACGTGTTTGACACCCGCCTTGTCTATACTTGACGTCAACTCAAAGTCGTTTCCCCCTTCAATGTCCACAAGATCCATCAGTGCAAGCAGCAGCGAGGGTGAAGGTTTTTGCCGTATAGTGTCAGCGTCCCGGATCACCATGTCTTTGATGGTCTTGGACACATTTTTCGGTGCATATCTTTTCTCTCTCTGAGATAATTCCTCTTGCTTGCACAGCATCAGGTTGAGCACTTCGTCAAAAAGGCCATGTGTGCTTTTACAGCTGAAACCGTC
>JAODLI010000912.1:0-11653 GCA_027575585.1 Percopsis omiscomaycus | reverse complement strand
ACCTTCTCCGCAGACCGAATGACACGCTGCAGTCTGCCCTTGTCCTTGGCAGTGGCAGCAGCGTACCAGATGGTGATCGAGGATGTGAGGGTGGACTCATTGATGGCTATGTAGAAGTGCACCATCATTGTCTTTGGCAGGTTGAATTTCTTCAGCTGCCAACGGAAGTACATCCTCTGTTGTGCTTTCTTGATGAGGTCAGATCATGATGATAGTTGATAGTTCCCAGGAAGAGGAAAGACTCCACAGTGTCAATAGTGGAGTCACAAAGGGTGATGGGGGCAGGTGAGTCTTGAGTTCTTCCTGAAGTCCACAACCATCTCCACTGTGTTTAGAGCATTGAGCTCTAGGTTGTTTTGATTGCACCAGGTCCCCAGATGGTCAACCTCCCACCTGTAGGCCGCGAACTTCAGAACGCTTGACGGACTGGTGACTGGAGGTGTTAGTGTACAGGGAGAAGAGCAGAGGAGAAAGAACGCAGCCCTGGGGGGATCCGGTGCTGATGGTCTGTGAGTCGTGTTTCCCCAGCTCCACACGCTGCTTCCTGTCAGACAGGAAGTCAGTGATCCACCTGCAGGGGGAGTCAGGCCCGCTCAGCTGGGAGAGCTTCTCTTGAAGCAGAGCCGGGATGATGGTGTTAAAGGCAGAGCTGAAATCCACAAACAGGATCCTGGCGTAGGCTCCTGCGGAGTCCAGGTGCAGGAGGATGTAGTGGAGGGCCAAGTGCATCGTCTACAGACCTGTTGGCTCTGTAGCAAAACTACAGGGGGTCCAGCAGGGGGTGTGAAAGCATGAGGCGCTCAAAGGACTTCATAGCCACAGAGGTCAGGGGGACGGGTCTGAAGTCCTGCGGTCCTTGGCTTCTTGGGAACAGGGATGATAGTTGAGGACCTGAAGCAGGCTGGCACGTGACATGTCTTCAGTGAGGTGTCTGTGAACACTGGAGACAGCTGATCAGCGCAGTGCTCCAAGCTGGATGGGGGAGACAGAATCGTGTCCAGCAGCCTTCCGGGGGTTCTGTCTCCTGAAGAGTAATAATACCAGTGCATATAATGTAACATTCTCAAACTACAATAGCCTAAACTAAAATGTCAGTCTAACTGAGATCAAAAAATAATCCATTATTTTATTAGATTTATTATATTGCAGAACCAGGGTTTCCCCACTGAGATAAGCACCACATTATCCAGTTGCATTTGTCGGGCATTTACATGTCCAGTTGTCATGCACAATGCAGCCGGACGTCATACCAGGCCATTATTGTCACACAGACACAGCACCGCGTGCCACAGCAAAATTTATTTAACTATATTTTACCCTTTCACTCACTGGCTCAACAGCCTGTGTCGTTGAAAAAAGAAGCTTAGTGTCAAAAACCTCAACCACGGTGTTCTACTTGTCAGCTTAGCTACTGGAGAAGTTGTTATAGCAAATATTAATATGTAACTCAAAATCCTTATTGTTTTGAAGCTTCAGGCTCTACTGGAGAAGACTTCCCGACTTTAGACGTATAATCACTATTGATTTATATCAGGTCTCATTCTGTCTGTCTGTGAATGAGTCAGTATTTCCAATCTTTTCATTCATTGCACTTTTTCTAATTCTCAACAGGTCATTCAATAAACTCATTAAAGGCAGGAAGATTAATTTCTTACTTCGGTGAACCCCTCGTGCATTTTAAGTTTCTTAAATTTCGTTTAATGTAGGATATTTAATCGATTAAATATCCTAGGCACCTTGTGAAATTAGCCCAGAAATTATAGGAACACAATGCTTTGTTCAGCAAACTCTACTGAGAAAGAATCTATCTCCCTAATATTTGGTAGAAGCTGTTGCACAGCCGACTTCACCCAACACAACAAGTGTATCCCAAAAATCTATAGCCCCGCAAAAAGGTTCCTTCTGTCTGTCTGTCTCTATATATCAAACACACAAACACCTTAGTAAAGCTATTTAGCCTCATATGTAACAGTAGTGTTGGAAACATACAATGCATATTCCTCTGTGAACCCTGAGTTGAACTTTAACAACATATCCTGTACATCTAAAATCTGCTGTCATTTATTATGTTGGTTGATAATCTTATAATTAATTGTTTCTGCAGCGATTTCCAAATTAATTTGCTCAACAGCCTGGTAGAGCCCATTAGCATATCATGCTCCACTCACTGCCAAATCAACTTGTCCAATATAAAGCTAACAAGCTTGTGTATTAACTTGTGTATTAGTCTATACCCTGGTAAAACCATGGTGTATTTCTAACTTTACAAATTCTATAATTGTGTCTATGGGTATTTACCAAAATCTGCAATTGATACTAGACTCCACCTTGTAATGCCAACCTTTTATGCTATTCATTCTTTGCTTTATCCTGCTTTATTAGACTATACGCAGCGGTTGTGTACATGCTGTCCTCAAAGACATAAATGAAATGATCTGCCAGATCAAAGGCTACACTTATGCAGCATTCACTTGTTTATAGATGGTCTGCTTACTGATGTTCAAATAAATCAAAGTGAGTGATAATGTCAAAGTGATGTATGTTGTGTGCAACTCAATACATCTCTGAAACTTTATTATTCAACATGAAAAAAAGCACACAGGCAGGTTGTAGAGTTTTTGTATATGGCTTTGTCAGTCAAACAAGATAAATGCTGCCTGACTCCCACCGACTCTAGTGGCCATTTCAACAATAATTCATTTAGCAGCTGTTACGCAGAGATGACAGCGCTTATGTCTAGGAAAGCAGGGCTAAGGCTAATGGCTGGAGATACTAGCAGTGAACAACACCTGCCCATTATTTGTTCTCCTTTTTGGAGTTGGGGAATAAATTGTGGGATAACTAGTATTGTATAGTTCTGATAGACATTTTTGGTAAAAGATAAATTATTATATCATTAACAATAGTAAAGTAGCCTACTAGCTATATAGCAGCCTGTGACTTAGTTCCTCTTGTTGTTTATCTCATCTTGTATAATCTCTCCACAACAATTTCTTTACACCATGTAAATAAATGATTCTACTGTTTTATACCAAGAGGTTACGGTAGGCACACAGAACCGTTTGATTTTGGCTTATTCCATTAAACCATACAGTATGATTCCACCTGACTACAGCACTGGGAAAAAAATCTAACAAAATATGACAACAAAAACAAATCTGAAAGTCTGGTGGTGGTGTATGCTTCAGTATGATTCCTGCTGAAGAGGCATTCTCGCTATCTTTGTCTTTGTTTGTTTAGCCTATTCTCTCAATAATATTTTTGTTTGCCTTTGAGGTCTGAGCAGTTAATAAAACTCACTTCTCTAGTTGGAGTCAAACTAACTCCAACAAGGTCTTCATTATTAATCTACTTCCTGTCTAATCAATATTGTCACACTTGGTTAAACATATCCAAGCTCTCCCAGGTCGTAAAAGAGTCAGAGGGCTCATGTGGCTTTAACGTGCTACTGGAAATATCGTAATTACAAGTTCCGAGCACATGAATGGTCAAACAAAGTCGTAAATATTAGTGGGAAACTCAAATATTTCTGATACTCAAGTTGCCGAGTTTTGACGTAGAGAGTGGAATGGTACTAAACATACATGGCAGAAGGCAAGGCATCAATAGATGGTAGCAGTCAGTGATGGGAAAGTTCATAGTTCATATTTCCAAATTTTGAACTAAGTTCACAGTTCCAAAAGTGATCTAGTTCATAGTTCTTTTTTCCCATATGTTGCTGCAAGCTATTATTTTTCAAAATGATTGCCAATAATTGAAATCTGGCACCCTATTGAACGAAGTTAAACTGAGAGAGCTTGACGTTCACAGACACCAGAATGAACGAGTTCACAGTAACGTTCATCAGGCAGTAATACAGTACGTTCAGTTCACGTTCGCACAAAATATGAACGAGTTCATGAACTATCGTTCAATGAATGTGTTCAGGCACAACACTGGTAGCAGAAGCTAAATTAATTTTGCTAATTATATACTAAAGCCCAAATGCTACACCTGATGCACATTCTCTCCTCTTCAATCTGTCTTTGTCGCCTAAGACCACTTTGTTCTATTTTATTTTTTTATGGCCATAAGCCATAAAAACAATGTTTTTGACAGGTCGTCCATTTTTTAAAAGCTGCTTCCTTATTTGTGCTAGATTTCCGGTGACGGACTTGAATGCTTGACAAGTCATAATTACAATTTCCAAACTCAGAAGCAGGATCATACAACGAGCATTGAAGGCAGCATCAACCAGGTGTGCGAGTGTTCCAGTCAGTCCCTGTTGTCCTATAAAGACAAACGCTCCTGCGGCTCCAATATATTCAAGCGGTTCGATAGTCACTGAAAGAGTATGCCTCTGTGGGCAAAATCAATAGCTGTTTCTTGCCCCCACATTCATCTCAGTGTTTGCATTTACCTAATCAGCAATTGAAAAATCGCTGGAGCTCACCCTACATAGGACCCTGTAAGTAATAAGACTCTGCACTAATGCTAACTCCTTATCTCATAAACTCTGGCATTTTCTAGCGTGCGGCTCCTGTTAATTGGCCCTGATATGTTAATGTTTGCATAATAAAGCCGGATTCCATTTTTTTCATATACTCCACGGAGATTGACAACACTTAATAATTGCACATTTATGAATAGAACGTTTATAAATAGAACATTTATTCACATATTGTCTTTTCACTTCAGCCATTGGCCCTATTGAATGCATACCGTTGTCTTAGTAATTACTTATATTGTGCTTATTCTGTTATGATTGTGTTAAACTGTCAGTAGTTATTTCTTACAATGCAGCAATTTTGACAGTAATTTTTATTTTTCTTGTATTTTTATTTCTTTCATTAACCCAAGAAAAAATTAAGACAATAAGAATAATACTACAAAGTAGGCCTAAAGATTGGAAATAAGACACTTTCAGGAAAAAAATTATATTCTCTATACCATTGTCAGTTTCAGTTTTAAAACTACAGCAAAACACAAAAGTTATTTCCGCTGTGCTCCTGATGATAACCCCTCCTTCTTTCTATGTCTTCACGCATAAAAATCTATAGCTTGCATGTTGAAGTGTTATGGAATGCCTAGGCCATGATGACAACAGAAAACGAACAAGGAGCAAAACATGAGTGGATGCATCAGTGATGCAGACAGAAAGAGAAAACCCATTACATGAAATGATACTGACAAAATGTCTGTGCAGCCAAGGATGGAAAACACAAAGTGCAACGATTTGATCCAGTGGAATTACATGGGCACTGACAATTCAAGAAAAATAATGCACATTTTATACTTGCTGATCTATGCAAGAATGCACTGTAATAGTCCTTAGGGTGGTGTTTGTAATGGAACTCTGTTTGTGCCCAGCCAAGTTTGAATACAATACAATAGGATGTTGTTTTCAGCTCTGTATCATTTAAGTTAGCCACAGCTAACAGATGCCTTTCTGTTAGTACCTTGCTTGGTTCAAACGATCACAAAGCCCCACATGATTGATGTCTCCTTTCATCCACCGTCTCACTGACTGAGCAAGGGTATGGACAATAACACAAACCTTCTCAAAGGCATTTCCCCTTGTCTTGAAGACCTCTAAATCCCTCATGCTCTCCGAAAGGCACATACACACATGGAGAAGTACACACAAACACACACACACGCACAAAGAAAAACACTTATACATACTCGTGCACACTCCAGTTCTCCTGCCATTCAAAGCTGGGAGGCAGCCGTTAGGAATGGCATCTAATGCAAGCACTTGATATGCAAAGCATCTGCTTTGCGACTTATCTTCTCTGCTCAACTGTGCAGAGCGATTGCTGCTTGGCTGATCCCTCAAAAACATATCTTCTTTGCTCTCCCTCTCCGCCATTATTCTTTCTACTGTTTTCTACTGCTCCACAAGGGTCTTTACTAGACTATATTGCTCCTAATTGCTATTTTGGAAAAACCTTATTGGAATAATTTCCAATTATGTCAGTTGTATTCAAATGGATGATTTTGGGCTAAGGTGAAATGCGCATCAGTGCCACTTCCAATTGTGCTAAAGCTCAAGAAGCATTACTGACAATAAAATGAACTGCAGCCTAATAAGTAGTTTAATGATAATACAAAATAAGTATAATCTGAAGTGATATTCTAATAAATAATATCAGTTAATTTATCAATTATAATATTTGTATGGCAATGTCATGGACAATCACTATGTTAAATGTTTGGATGCAATGAGCTAGATTGTATCGTTGTCATTTTCTATGCCAACATTGGGAAATAAAAATAAAAACTACGAAAATCAATTAATAATTTTATATAGGACATTTTATATATATATCAGAGTACACTGAAAGTTCTCTCTAATGTTTAAACCGTAGATTTCGTCTCATTCAGTTAGATCAGGAAGACGAACCACAGAAGACCTACGGTACATACTGTACTGTATACGGTTGATGGTCTAACCACTGTGAGCGTCTTTCATCTTTCATCAGAGCTGAACTGTTACGACAAGTGTAAGGAATGATCCATGTTCGTGCTCATGCTCAAACGAGCTGTTGAAATATTAACACGTTGGGAGAAGAAAAAGACCCTAAGGTTTCCCCAGCATAGGTGAGAAATGTTTAATGTTGGCAGTCTGATGAAATTTGTCAGGATTTGCATTTTCATCCTCAATCATGGTTAATGTGTCTGCTAATTATGAAAGGTCATAACAAATTCAACACCTCTAAGAATATTGTTGGACTTCTTATTCGTCTTAGCTACGGGCCTGCCTCCATCTGACTGACACTACAGTATAACAGCTTGATACAATAAGGTTAATATCAGTTGCTGTTGCACTGAATTGCATTATATAGAACACAATTATTTCAATACAAACTTTAACTGTTGACTTTCAAATCAGAAATTGGAGCCAGATCCTCAAAGTCATTCTGTCGCATATTTCTTGGAACTAGTCAATTTTATAACCAAATTAGCCAGAATGAACCGTCTGAATGAGCAGATCTATAGAAAGGCGGGAACTGGCGGGAGCCCAGAGGCACTAAAAGATAAAAAAAGAAAAAGGCATGGTAGCCACAACCTCATTTTCAAGAATGAGATAAGCCAAAGTGGATTCGGCCAAATAACAATTTCGAGAAGCCAAGTGCTATCTCTTCATATTACTTGCTGTAATGAGGCTGGAGAAAAAAAACAACAACATCCCTATATACTGTTTTTTCCCAGGTGCTATTTCATTCTCTATTGGGCTGCAGAACTCCTGTAGTAGAATTGGCCAGAAATAAGTAATGTCAGTCTCATGTGGTGTGGCAACTAAGACCTGAACAGAGAAATATTGGGTGGGCAATACGGTCAGAATATAATATCAACATTTTTATGTATCACAACTATATTCTGAATCACAACTATTTTCTGAGCTGAATGAATAATTCTGATGATGATGATTATGACAATAATGATAGTAAGGATAATAGTTGTATAATAATAATAATAAACTTATTATAAACTGTTAATGGACATCCCTGCCTGCTCACACACCATCCCCACTGTAAGCGAGGACTACAATGGGTACCCATGAACTGAAGAAGAAACACAAGGAGGCTATGCTGTCTCTAACAAAGGCCATAGATACCAGACCAAAAACATCTTCTTGAGGCTTGTAAAAAAAATTGGAGCTCACGTGTTTGCCCATGCGCAAGGCATGTTCCATAGGGTGAAATATTGAAAACGTTTTGAAAAAGAACACATATATTCTGTTTGATGTTCACGGTGTGCACAGTGCGAACCTATAGCATGTGGGCTCAAAGCTAATTTTCTGCTGAGTGTCAAGGAGTAAGGCTCATTACTTATCAACTACCTTCACCTGACGCTGTGGAAAAGCAATACTGTATGTGCTGAGAGGTCTATGACTCAAGAGGGAGTGTGTCACCTCAAAAATATTCCCCATAATACACCTTTACAATGAAAGCACAGAGGGGCTAAAACATCCATATCATTGATGATAGACAGTGGTAGATCGACCGCGGCTCTTCTTACTTCGAGCCTGAGGAGGTTTGGCATGGACTCCCAGGATACCCACCAACTTCTACAGCTGCGCCATTGAGAGTCTCCTGCATGGCAACATCACCGCCTGGTATGGGAGAGGGTGGTGAAAACTGCACAGCACATTACCAGGACTGAGCTGCCAGCCATGTAGGAAGAAGGCACTAAAGACCATTATGGACCAGAGCCACCCCAGTCATAAAGTGTTCGCCCTGCTACCGTCTGGCAAACGGTACAGGAGCTTGCGGACCAGAACCAGCAGGTTCAGAGACAGTTTCTTCCCATAAGCCGTCAGACTGTTAAATAGCTGACAGAGCTGTCCGTTTTTTCACCTTATTGCTTTATTTATTTTATATATTATATTATATTATATTGTATATAACTGGAAACACATACATATTGCATTAATTCCTTTTAACTTTATTTACCACCGTGTATATTTTTTGTTGATTGCCTGTGTCTGGGTCAAGTGTGCACTATGACCAAGCATTCCATTACCTTGTTATTGCCATTCATTGCTGCAGCTCTGTCTGTGTAATAATAATAATGCTGTTTTTTACCACAAGGGCCATTCTGGACACAAATCGAGGAGTGTCTTTTCAATTTACTAACAATAAGATGCCTATAGTCTGAAGTTTCTTTTTGCCTCCATGTGTGCAGTTTTTATTTATTTATTGTAACCTTTAAATACCTTTTTCACTCCAAGTGTATAGTGACAAGGAGAAAAAGGCCAGCACATGATAAGGACTGTTTGTCAGGAATTCCCAATGCACAGGCCATCCTATCATTTTTTATAAGGGCTTGTGGCACGTTTCCTAACGCCCCATATCTATCATTTGTGTTTCTTCATGCTCGCCAGCAATAATCTAGGTACTTGGGCTGTCTACGTTTAGTCCACACAATGTCATGAAAGGACAGGCAGTAAAACGTAAGCATAATGAAGCAGAATTTAAAGATTGCCTTTTGTCTGAGCCCAAAGCATTACCAGTTTAAAGGTATGGAACACGGAGACTTTTGAATGCACTGTTAAATAATGTTTTAATGTTTTATTAGAATACCGGGTAATAGTTTAGTGCTGTCCTTTTCAAACACCATTAACTTCTCATAAAAGTGTTCCTTTGTTCAATGAAATGAAGCCTAATCTATTATTTGTGGGTGCCAATTTGCTCCCCCCACACTGCTTGTACAGCACAGCATATTGATAATGATATAATTTTGTGGCTTGCACTAAGAAAGATAATATGCCTGTGTTAAATGTGCATGAAGACATGACCCTTCACAGTGAATGGTCCAGGATACACTACACAGGACAAAATACAACGGATACATTTAACAGTGTTTTTTTTTTTCATTCTAAATTAAACGGATAAGACACAAGGGTACAAGATGGGGAATAATAGCCACCTAGTGGCACAGGACACACATTACACACGACAAGACAAATATCTGATATAACAACTCCCAACTATTAATTACAATAACAACTATGGCAGCTAACATGATCATTTAAAACGTGAAAATCAATCCCGCAGAAAAGACTGTGTTTCATTGCTGAATATTCTAAAGGAGACTGTTTTAAAATATATTGTCTTTAGGGAAATTTGTAGTCTGGCGGCTGACACATTTTCTTATGAATTGAGTAAATATAACTTATTGTAAGGTTTGTTGAAATATGAGGGGGGCTATTAAAGAAACAACAAGATATTTTTATTTCAATAACACAATTAGTATGGGCTTCATAATAATCTGTGCCACATCCATTGGATCTGACAATGGTGACATGAGATACGAGCACAGTACGAACAGCGAGTGTGATTGATAATAGGTTTACCGGGGCTTCCTGCCAATTCATCAGGCATCGCGGGGCAGATCCAGCTGATGACTAATGTCTGCCCCCGTCTGTGACAAACCGCAGCCACACATTCTGTTTCGGCGCGACGACTAGCTGCTCTGAGATCTGCCTTGTTAGTTGGGTGACAGTACGGGTCTTGACATCTTGCGGCGCGCGAGGATGTAAGAGGGAAATAAATTGTCAAAATGAGCCCACTACTGCCCGCAGGGTCGTGTCACACTCTGTGTGACTTGTCTACAGGCCCACCATTCCACATCTTGAAAATGTTGCCAAAAACAGATTCCAAGTTTTAACCTAAACCTAAACCTGAACAGAAGTTTTAGCCATCGTCGTGGGTGACATTGTCGCTTCTGTATATTTAGCAACTATTTACAAATTAATTCAATTCCCATGAATTTGTAAATATAGCACTAAATATATTGGTCAACATGTATTAAAAAGGGAAAAGTATATACAATATCATCGCCATACACCTGCAGTGAAGCCTATATACTTGATTTGTACTTGTTTGAGCATTTCTACTCAATGGCACTCCAAACAAAACAAACTAAAAAGTTCATCTAAGATTTTCGGCCTCTTCAAACACTTGCTTCTCTGTCAAGAAGACGCAGAGTTCTGACGCCCATGCCTCTACAGCCATAAATCACGACGCTGCTGCTGTAACCCTGTAACCCCGCCAGCTAGTCACTGCAGACCCCGTCCCCTCTGTTAATGAGGCAGGGATATGCTCTGTCTGTTCTCCGCTGACAGACTGCCTATTTTCCCATTCCCCGCGTGTTCCAAGATAGGGTCGGTTATTAAGCAAATGAGTTGCCGCTCTGCCAGGCTTTGCGATCAGATAGCCGCGACTGAAGGTTAATGACAGTGTTGTTCCAGGGAAGGTGGGAATAAGAGGAGGGACCTTGCCAAGCGTGACGCGGTGCTACGTATACACGTGCCCCCTGACCCCGCTCGGTCCCTGGGGAGGTCAGCTGTCCGACCCCACCCCCCCTCCCTCCCTCCCTGCGTGCGCCCCCACGCTGGGCTCCCCTGGGTGCGTGTGCTGTGAAGATGGACAGCACCAGATGTTTGGCGCTATACGTGCTATACGCAGAAACAACATAATCATTAATCAGTGAGGTAGGCTTATAGAGGTGTCCTTCATATATTTTTCGCCTCAAGGGTGTACGCTGGTTGTTTATAAGACTAATGTACAACAAGCAGCCAGACGCCATACAGTCAAGCACAAGGGGTTTGTTTTCAATGAAATTACTCATTACAGCATACAGTAAATACAGTCCAATAATATATCTATTAATCGAAAAACTTCTTGCTGGAAATAGTAATGGAGATATATTTAAATATGATTGAACTCTGTGTCCCCTGAGACAGCATTTGGCTTGAAATGTCTCTTGGAGGCTACAAATAATTACTTTCCTCCACTGTAATACTTGCCCTCTTGTATAAATGTGTTGTTTAAAACAAACTTTATTTAAATCCACAATATCTCTCAGGCAATCTTTTTCTTGTTCAAAGCTCTTTGTGACGAATGCAAAATCTTTTGCCGTAGGTTAATTGCTACATTTTGAAAAGTCAACCTCCTTGAATGAATCCTTTTCTGTGTCTCCTGTGTGCCAACCATGTATAAATAAATAAAAGAAAGAAGAGGAAAAAATAAATATCTTGAATCCTTTGGGTTGGTAGTGCCAACAGACACAGTGGCTGGCTTAGTGCCCAGTTTCAAGACAAGATTCATTTACTTGCAGCAGGCTTTGCAGCTTCAGTTGGGGGGGGGGGGGGGGGGGGGGGGGG
>JAODLI010000911.1:0-11654 GCA_027575585.1 Percopsis omiscomaycus | reverse complement strand
TCTATAATAAAACGTACTCTTTCCAAACAGTTCATTTATTACATGAATAAAATGTGTATATATTTACTCTTTTACTAAAGAAATTCTAGTTCTCATTGAATCTTAATTTTACAATGTAGAAATTAGGACAGTTAATTAAATAAATGTTACTCTACCACAAAGTTATTTTTTCAGTGTAGGCTACTGGTTACTAAAGTAACGTCGTTTGAATTAAGGTCGTAGTAGCATAGTTAAGTATAGGAAGCCTAGTATTAATTATTTACTCGCTATTAACATTAGTGATGTGCAAATACCTATGCCATACTAATAACATAATTGGATGTAGACCTAGAATACAGTGAATATGTAATCCTATAGGCCGATATAGTGCTTTCTATTATAATTGGATGTAAATGTATAGGCTAATACATATTACTATTAGCGGGAGGGATGGATGGAGGAAGGGAGGGAGGGAGGGAGGGGGAGGGAGGAGAAACCGGTGGAGAGGAGACTCAGACATCGGGGGAGCTCGCGCGCGTCTTGTTGCCGTGATTTTTCTGTGTGAGCGCGAGCTAAAGGCACACTGACAGCACTTGGAGCTCACGGCAAGAAGGTTCCACCACCAGGCCTATAGCTGGATCTGGTCTGAACCGGACTAATCTAAGACGGACGGGACTTGAGTCGACTGGGATGCGTTGTTCTACAGGCGGGAGCCTACCGGCCACTATATGGGAGGCTATGACGATAACTGAGTCCGGTATTTTTATGTAGTAATCCGGTAGCCGTGGTGATCCGTCCAAACCGTCTCTGCTGTTCCCGTCAGAGAAGGCGATGATTCTTTAACGAGCCGCGGTTTGTTTCTGTACCGCAACGTTCCTGTAGGACTACGCGTGCGTGTGTGCGTGCGTGTGCATCGTTACTGTAGCTGGGTGTGTGTCGTTATGTTACTCTGTATGTATATCATTACGTTAGTGTGTGTGTAGGAGAGGTGTGTGTTTAAGGTTACTAGGCCTGTAAGGTTACATTAGGTGTGTGTGTGTATGTGTGTGTGTGTGTTCACATTATCGATGTTTGTGCGAGTGTAATAATGTCACCATAAGTGTGGGTGTGTTAACCTTATTGTAGGTGTGTGTGCACGTGTGTTAACATTATTGTAGGTGAGTGTGTGTGTGTGAGAGAGGTATTATGGGCTGTCTGGGAGGAGGGAAGACCGATGATGAGAAGAATCGAGAAGAAGCAAATAAGAAGATAGAGAGACAGCTTCAGAGAGAGAGACTGACATATAAAGCGACACACAGACTGTTACTACTGGGTATGACCTGTCTCTCTGTCTACCTGTTAGTCTTTCTGCCTGTCTGTTGACTCTTCTGAGACCCTAGATACTTCTGACGCCTGTGTTTTATGTGTGTGTGCAGGTGCAGGAGAGTCTGGTAAAAGTACTATTGTTAAACAAATGACAATTCTACATGTGGAAGGTGGCTTCAATGCAGAGTAAGACAGACACACGCACACACACATATTCAGCTCAGTTTTCTCTCACAGGGAAACTTTAATAATGACTAAGAACATTCCATAATATTCAGAATATAACAATACTCTGACTGTGCTACAAGTCATGTAAACACAATATTCTGTATGGATATTTTGAATAAGGCCTTATTCCAGATATCAGTATCCATTCAGAATAATGCCTTGCATTGAACAATATCTTTGTAGCCAATAATAGTTACTGTACGTAGCTTGGATTTGCCAAATTAGCATTAGTCATTATTATGCACCATAACAAACTCTGGTTCATTGTAAACTTTACTAATTCATTGTAGTGATAGTGATATACACTTTGTGTGTGTGTGTGTTCAAGAGAGAAACAAGAGAAGATTCGCGATATCAGGAAGAATGTCAAGGATGCTATAGTGGTAAGATCAAATTAAACATATAATTTTATAATCAATCACCCATTATGGATCGATAGATGTGTGTTTATTTTTCTCAGACCATTGTAACAGCCATGAGTACGTTGATTCCGCCTGTTCCTGTTGGTAACCCTGGCAACCAGTTCAGGGTTGACTACATCAGGACCATCGGACCAATGTCTGACTTTGAATACACAGAGGTAACACTCACTCACTCACACACTCTCTTTCTCTCTAGGCTCTTCTATTATCACTTTAAATTAATACACAGAGGCAAAACACACACACACACAAACCTTGGATGTGTGTGTCTAAATGAGCTCCCAGGGGATTTGTCATTTGTCTGCTGTTTAAATAGAAAGATTGTTTTTTTATGTCAATATATAGCCTAATACATTTTGAGCGTCAATATACTTTTCACGTTTATTGAAGCTTCACCCATAAATAAAGACAAAAGCCACTATTTCATGATTTTATTGAATCTGTTAGTTTGCTCTGTGCAGCGGCACAAGCATCTAAAGTAATGAAAAATCGTTTTACATCAAAATCATTAAATAAGGACTTATTAGAATAGAGCTAGAATACGCTAGATTTTGTGGACAGTCTCTTCAACAGCTCTGTTAGACACACTAGCGCTCTTAAAGAGAGAGAGGAACTGTGTTGTGTCTGTTTAGTAATGTTGAGCTGCCCAGTCCCGTTGACCTGACGGACAACAACATCTACATAGATGTAATACCCTGTAACCTACAGGGTATTACAACCTACTCTTGTTTGTTTTATGATAGTTTAATGATGTGCTGTAATGAGTTAACAAGGGAATCACACACACCAGGGAACACTTAGATCTGTCTGTTGCTGTGTGTGTGTTGTCACCGGAGGTCTAATTATCTGAATAGGCTTACCTTCAAGGGTGGATGTGACAAAACATGTTATAACATTTACGGCTATAACCTCTTTAACAAGGGTTAGGTAGGCCTAGATGTTGATAAAAATATACCCTCATAATAATTTATGTATAGGTATAGCAATTAATAATTCCAACTTGTTAAATCCAATCAACCTAAAAAAAACAACGCCTAACTAATTTATAATATTTATCAATAATTTTAGGAGTTTTTTGATCACACGGCAGAGCTGTGGAAAGACGACGGCATCAGGGCCTGTTTCGAACGATCCAACGAATATCAGCTAATCGACTGTGCTAAATAGTGAGAAACAAACACACACACAAATATCCATATATAATACTCACTACAGCAGTAAAAATTATTTTGTTGTTGTGTGTTGCAGCTTCCTGGACAGGATAGATGCAGTGAGACACAGCGACTACTCACCAACTGACCAGGTAAACTAACTTTAACTTAGTTAACTAAAATTATACTTTAAATTATAAATTATACTGCAAGTAGACTAATACTATGTCCCGACGTCAGCACATCAAACATTCAAATACATATCACTTAGTGTTTTTCATGTTTGTGTCCTTATTGCGGAGGAGTTGTGGAGAATTTAAGGTGATGCTTGACAGCTGGGACCTGGCGTAAAGGGGCCTATGTGATATCAGCTGTACTTTATCTTTGTTGTCACACTGTATGACATCTGCTCTTCTCCTCTGTTCTCTTTCAGGATTTGTTACGTTGCAGAGTTTTGACTTCTGGAATTTTTGAGACCAGGTTTCAGGTCGACAAGGTCAACTTCCAGTAAGTGTTTTTGTCTCTCTCTCTCTCTCTCTCTCTCTCTGTCTCTGTCTCTCTCTCTCTCTCTCTCTCTCTCTCTCTCTCTCTCTCTCTCTCTCTCTCTCTCTCTCTCTCTCTCTCTGTCTCTCTCTCTCTCAACATAGTGTCTATGTCTCTCTCTCAGTATGTTTGATGTAGGTGGACAGAGGGATGAGAGGAGAAAATGGATTCAATGTTTCAATGGTAAGGAAAAATATAATTCTGTTACATCCACAATTTATACATTGTATATGTTATTAGGCCTACGTGCACTACGACTACTACTGTATATTAAAATATACAGTATTTACACCATACAGTATATTGTATTTTATACTACCAATATATACTATATTTGCATGCCTGCCTGTCTCATTGCCTGTCTTTCTGTCTGTGTCTATCTGACTGTTTGTCTCCAGATGTAACAGCTATAATTTTTGTAGCTGCCAGCAGTAGTTACAATATGGTGATCAGAGAAGACAACTCAACGAATCGCCTTCGAGAATCTCTGGACCTCTTCAAATCTATCTGGACTAATAGGTAACGATCTTGACTAGCTAGCTAACCAGCAGTTCAACTGGCCAGTCTACTAGTATAGTTATCTATAGTATAGTTATCTAGCTAACCAGTTAACTAGCAAGTTAACCAGCCAATTATACAAGCTAGTTAACTGACTAGGTAGCTTAGTGATTAATAATGAGTTTCAATAACTAGCTAAACCAGTTAACTGACAAACTAGATAAGTGACAGTGTGGCATCACCCTACCGAATCCATCTCATTGGTGTAGCCTTAATTAACTACTGCTTCTTCCTGCTGTGATTGGCTGACGGATAGCTTTCTGTGCTGTGATTGGCAGGTTCCTGAAGACGATCTCAGTGATTCTGTTCCTCAACAAACAAGATGTGTTGGCTGATAAAATCCTGGCTGGGAAATCTAAACTGGAGGATTACTTTCCAGAATATGCCCAATACAATGTCCCAGCAGATGGTAAGGCACACACCTACACACACACACTGCACTAGAGTTGTAAACCAAAAGTACTAACCATCTATTTGTCTGTGTGTGTGTGTAGCTGTACCAGATGCTGGAGAAGATCCCAAAGTGACACGAGCAAAATTCTTCATCAGAGATCTATTTATGGTAATACATACACTAAATAAACACCCTATACTTAAACAATCCCTGAGAGAGGCTGCTGAATTTAACTGTGTGTGTGTGTGTGTGTGTGTGTGTGTGTGTGTGTGTGTGTGTGTGTCCGGCCATGTCCATGCGTAGCGCATCAGCACAGCCAGCGTGGACAGTAAACATAACTGTTACCCTCACTTCACATGCGCTGTCGACACGGAGAACATACGTCGCGTTTTCGACGACTGTCGTGACATCATCCAGCGGATGCACCTGCGACAGTACGAGCTGCTCTGATTGGTCGCGCCCATCACTAATCGGCTTTTTGCAACCACCCCCGTGAGCGACAGGAAATAATTATTGGTCCGAACTCTTTGGAAGAAATAGAATGATTGATTTACAGTTATCCAAGTTATATAATATAAATAGATTTTATTCTGTTGGATATTATTTCTCTATGGAAGACAGCTGACTAGTTAACCTGGTATCTAGGGTGAATTAGGGATAGTTAAGGCTATCTGGGGTTAGTTAAACCTTGTAAGGTGTAGTAGATCTGGTTAGGGTTAGTTAAGGTTAAGCCTGCCCTACTAGAGCTGGGAAGATCTCTCTAATACATGAATCATGGACCCTAACCCTAATGGTTTTTATTCTGGTCCGATACCAGTTTCCAGTCACACTTTACCAGTGATCGGACAGAATTATTCAATATATAGATTGTGTTAATATAGAATCAACTCAAATTATATCAGTTTAAAAGCTAAGTTTAAAAGCTTAAAATATTTGCATTCAGTTATGTTAAACCTTAAAGAGGTTCCTAGTAGAAAGGCTGAATGTTACCTCTGTAGCTACCTTTAGCATGTCAGTATCTCCCTATTAAATAGTGGTACAGTTAACTGCTAGCTGAAAACATGTTAGACTTCGAGTTTGAAATCAGGGACACAGGTAGCAGTTAGCTGTAAGCATTCTCTATTTAAATCAGGGGCATAGGTAGCAGTTATCTATTAGCATGATAGCCTTCGCATTTGAAATTGGGGGCCTATAGGGGATATATTGATTTTTAAGGGCATTTTATTGGTTCATTTTGAATATTTACTGAGAGAAATGTCCGTCTGTCTTTTTTTCTTTCTGATATCCTATACCGTGTGACACTGGGGATTGTGGGTACTGGTTAATTAATGCACTAGGTAGGAAGTGTCGCCATGGTGAAGAGCGTCTCCATATTTATTGTAATCTGTTGCCGCAGGAAGAGCCTTAGTGAGGCCTTAGTAGGAAGCCCATATGGAGTTGTGGTGTATTTTAGGACTTTAATAATATATTAGTAATATATTATATAATATAGTAATATATTTTGTTTGTCTCTGAACTTGTACACTGTACAGAACTATTATTATTGCTATCTGCTCTTTTATAATGTGAAACTTAAAACTCTAAAATCTGTGCCTTTTCTGTCTGGCGGGTCTGCTTTCTGATTGGTCTGCTTAGAGCCAGACATTGTAGACAGCGCTGTTAATCACAAACCCTCAGAGAGGTGGAGAGGAAGGTCAGTCCCATTACAGGTCAATTGGTGGTGATTTATGGCGTCACTGATTAGTATTGCACTGTTCTGTTGGCATGCTAATTGTTGCTCCTGGCATAAGATTAAAACCATAACATTAAAATATCACCATCTTTGGTCACTAGAATAATTTAGCAACTAAAATCCCTGTCCTCCCCAATAGTAGCCTACAATTTGAAGCCCCTCCCTCAGTTAGACTTGGTTGTATCCATTCTCCTCTCTGATTGGCCAGAGTCTGCAACTAGGTTGAGATTGGCTTAACGGTTTTGTTGCGTGAAGCTAATGTTTCTAACATTTCTACTCTAATAAAGTTACAATTTTACGATTGCATAAGTTTCTTTTAACTCCTGCCTATACACACACACTGGAGACACACACTGTTTCATTAATTGAAAATTTATTTAAATAGAATCAGGACACTTTGACATGATGTAACAGCACTTATGTATCAGTAGAATATTTTGTTTTACTTGAAGTTAACTTGACTTAACAAAGATCACAAAACTATATAAGCAAACTCAACAGATAAAAATAAATAAATTGATTGCTAATAATCTTTTTTCCTTGTTTAGAACATACAGTAATTGTTAAATGACTATATATATATTCTTTTAAAATGAATGGAACACATAGTTCTGGATGTGCTACTAAAGCAAGCTTAGTCTGTCAAAGGGGGTCGTGAGGAGTCTTTTTAGTCCTTATGTTTACATGATGTGGCATTGACTTATTTGCTTGCTGAAAGGAAATATCCCAAGTTTCTAACGGCAGAGGAAAGTCGTTCCCATATGTTAATCTTTCCCCCTGGAAATAGAAGAAAAGGCAAGGTCCTTCTGTCTGGCATCTACATGTTATAGGCCTATTGTAAATATGATGTCAATAACATTTTGTTGTATAGAACATTAATATTGTATAAATATGATGCATAAAACATTGTTCAATGGCTACGGTCAATAAAAGGATTTGTGAATTATAATTTTCCCCCTGGAAACAAGCTGAGAATGCAAGTTCCTTCTACTTGGCTGTGAGTTGCTGTCATACTAGTTTGTTTTAAAAGGCTGTCTTTTTTTTATTCTGACCACTAGATGTCCTTCCCCCCCCCCCCACACACACACACACACACACACACACACCCGTGTGTCTATATGTATGTGTGTCTGGGTTTAAGGACCCAGTCACATTGTGGGTTGATATGATAAACATCCATTAAGACGGTGTCTGGATGGAGATAGCGCTGTCCTGAGAGACAGATATACAGACAGAGAGGGAGACATAGGGGTAGTTGAAGTCAGTATGATGCACTTTAAAATAGAACTACTAACCTATTAACAGCAACACTAATATACATAGTAACAGCCATTAACCATTAAATGTTAATTGTTAGAGATTTTGAAAAGCGTATAGTTATAGTACTATATAGTGGCCCCAAATATAGTACAGTTCAGTAAAGTATAGTAAATAAGTACTACTTTACATAAATATACATGTGTATACAAACTATAGTAAATGTAAAAAATACAAATTTAAAATACAATTAGCACACTGATATAGATTTTTCTACTAACTTTGAAAACTAAGCCTAGAAAATCCAATACTGGTGCTACATTATTATTCATACCATTTCAATTTATTTACAATTATTTTAAACACTAAGCTAAACAATAAAATTGTATTTGACAAAACATTATAAAAAATTATAAATAACAATTTCATGTTGGTGTATTGTTCAGGATTAGAGGTGATCACATCTTGTTGTTGCCATAGCAAAGTAAATATAACGAAACTCACCAATGTTTCCTCCAACTTCGAATAAACACTGACTTGATTTACTTGGAGTCCTGGTAGAGCTTCATAGATAAAGACAGGGAGAGAAAGATGTAACCTTTGTAAATGTTATTAAGCTAAAATGTAAAATATTATATATATTTAAATATTTTTTCTGATGTTTTATCTACTTAGCTTATATTTTTTATTTATTATTTTATGAAAATAGTAACATGATAATAAATTGACAACCTGTTGTCAAACTGAAAACGAGAAATGACATCACTCGCTGTCGTGTGTCCATCTAGCTGTATCGCCATGGAAATCTTTGTGTGGAGTGGGGCGTGAACCCGAATCACACCCTCACACAGATCTGTCACCTAAAACACAAACACACACACACAGATGCTATAGGTTGGTCTGACATTTTAGCTACTACTATGTAAGGCCGATGATATATACCGTATTACGGGGCGGGGATGCATGCATATTTATTAGTATTTAATTAAATGGATTAGTGATTTAAAATGACATGTTCCATAAACAAAAAGGTTTTGGTCATATCGCCCACCCCTACTATCAATCTTTATCAATTATTTTAGCAGTTTATTTTAAAGTGAGTACAATTACAAGTTTTAAGGTGCAGGTAGGGGTTAAACATGTTGCTCAAGGATGTTTACATGTAGGCAGGGCATGTTGGGGATCCGGGTGGGAGTTGACCACTCTAACCCCTAGACTATCCTGAACTAGTTCTCCCTGGTCCAGGATATATCTGGTTTTATTTGGTTGTATCTTTTTCTAATTGGTTATACCAGGTTTATAATGGTTCAGTAACAGATTTTGGTTCTACTTGGATCTACCTGATTGTAACTGCTTCTAGAGGGTTCTACCTGGTTCTACCTGGTTCTGGGTGTGCGGCTCTCTCCTCCAGGGCCATCCTCTTCTTCTGGATGCCTCGTTCATCTGCCGGACCTGAGACAACAGGAAGCATGGAACCTGCAGGGGGAAGTCAGGGAGACAGTAGTACTGTAATACTACTACAGTAGTTGTGATACTATAGTAGTATTACAGAAGTAGCAGTAGTAGTAGCCTAGTGGTGGTAATAATACTGCAGTGCTACTGTCCAAAGCACTTCCTGGTAAGTGATTAGTAGGAGTAATAATACTACAGTACCGTCCACAGTACTTCCTGGTATAATATCATCTGGGCAACCAGGTGAGCTCTGCGGACTGCCTCCTGCATCTCCTCCTGTTGCCTAGCAACCGGCCTGCGGTTGCCGCGGTGACGGCAGGAGAAGAGATTGGGAGCCATAACCATGGCAACGTTCCAGGCAGACATCCTGTTGTGATGCTGCTGGTCCACCACCTTTCTGAGAAAACCTAGCAACGCCTGCTCCCCCCCCCACACACACACGCGCGCACAGTGATTTAAATGACAGGTGAGAAGAAGGTTGTAAACTTGCTGTTTAATGTGGGACTGTGTGTGTGTGTGTGTGTGTGTGTACCTTTAGTGTGTGTCTGTTTTCCTCCGGTAAAAGTATTATGAGCAGGTTCAACATCTGGAGCTGATGTATTGAGGACAGCCCTGCACATAGGTACAGACACTGAGAGATTATTAAAAGAATAGGGTTTATTATTTGGCCAAACAGAGCTATGCAATGGTACTACATATGGGGACTAATTGCGTGCTCAAAGTAGTTCCTCTCAAAACACTAATGGTGATCAGGTATTAGCCATGAATAGTACACATGGACGTACCCTGCCTAATATCCGGAGGGTTCAAGGGTTCAAAATACCAGACAATACACACTACCACTTTCAGCTATTAAATAGTTAATTTAAGGTTTGCACAAGTGAGGCTGGGTTTTGACCCGTACCTGTGTGTACCCAGTATAAATGTAATTATATGTGTTTACTTTGTATAGAACTGTAGGTGTGTGTGTGTGTGTGTGTGTGTGTGTGTGTGTGTGTGTGTGTGTGTACCGTGCACGGCACTGTAGGTGTGTGTGTGTTGGGACGTCAGCAGAGCGTCAGGTAGCTCTCTGATGAAAAGCTTCAGCAATCCTGCTGCTTCCTGCTGCCTGACTGCTGACCAGTCAAAAACTCCCAACGCCCACTTCCTGTCCAGCTCCTCACGCAGAAACTGGAAGACACACACACACATAAATTAGTCTTATTGCAGTCATTATCAAAAGCATGTTTGTGTGTGTGTGTGTGCGCTACCTTGAGTCTAGCAGCTGAACAAGGTACTCTGAGGATTCCTTCTGTCTGCAGGCCTGTCTGCTCCAGTATAGACAACAGCTACATACACACACACACGACAAAGTGTGTTGTGAGCTTCTAGACAGCTAGCTTCTGTTTCAGCATCATTAACCTGCAGGAAGCACTGAGAGGCAAACGCAAAAGACTGTGGGTCGGAGGGGAAGAATAAGTGTTACCTTGCTGAAAACAACAGGAACTTTCTCCGCGGGAAATCTTTTCCTGTCGTTTTCCAGCAGAGAGATCAGAGGAACCCTGAACACTCCAGAGTCTGGTAGAGAGACATAGACACACACTTAGAGAGGAGAGAGAGAATCTGGTAGAGAGACATAGACACACACTGAGAGAGATAAAGAGAGAGAGTGTTGACCAGAATTAACCAGTTGAACTATTTTGACAAAGTGGACCAGCGTAACCCGTGTGACCAGTTTACCTCTGGCCCTGGTCCGGTGGGTACGGGTGCGTTTGCTTTGGACTCCCAGCGCATTCAGTAGGGTGGAGATCTCTATCAGTCCAATGTGTCTCAGTTTGGTGACATCACACGTAGACAGGTCATCCACAGTTGTTAAACCCTGTCTGGGAAAGGGAACTTTGTACTGCTACACACACACACACACACACACACACACACACACACACACACACACACACACACACACACACCACACACACACACACACACACACATGTTGTAACGCAAAAGTAGTAAACTGGAGCTAGAGGAAATGTGTAATTCAATTGAAGAGCGCTAAATGTAGCAAATGTTTCATCTGCTGAAAGCACCCAAGGTCTCTTATTGACTCCCAGCCCATCAGTAGAGCTCCAGTACAATGTTAAGGTCAGAAGTCAGACTCACAGGAAAGTTGGGTTTGTCGTCATGAAGGTGCTGACAGGCTCCGCCCCCTCTGTTTTCGGTAACACCCTCTGAGTAGGGAAGTTCAGTCACCAGCCAATCAGCTCTCAGCGATGGGCTGACCGACACTGAGTCGGTGTTTGTAGGTGAGTGTGCATGTGGATGTGTTGGAGATTGGGAGTGTTCCTCCGGTACATTGTTTTCATGTTGTGAAAAACTGGGAAAGGAAGGACGCACTGAAGTACGTGCACGTACACACACACACAGTCAGCCAACACAACAAATTAAAGTCATAAAGATAATGAAAACAAACAAACAGATAGATGCATGCACACACACACACACACACACACACACACACACACACACACACACACACAGACAGACACACACACAGACACACACACACACACACAGACACACACACACACAGACACACACACACACAGACACACACACACACAGACACACACAGACACACACACAGACACACA
>JAODLI010000910.1:0-24740 GCA_027575585.1 Percopsis omiscomaycus | reverse complement strand
ATGTACGGCATGGGTCTCATTATCAATCGTCAATGTACAGTCGATGTTGATGGCACTTAGCTTCAATAAGTGCTTAGTTGTTTCAAAGTTGTTTCAAGTATGTTGTGGTTTCATATAAACAGTGATACATCATTAACAACTAATGAGGAAGAGGGGGTAACAACATGCCATTGTTGACATTAACAATAAAATACCTGACACTCTTAAATCTATACATGAATAAATAAATAAAGATACATTTCTTTTGCAATAAAGATCACACTACACTGCTCAAAGTTAATAGTTACACAAACAACAAACAGGCCTTTTTATTAATCAAATATCAATGCTGGAAAGAGTTTCCTCTCCTGTCCCCCAAATAATGTCAAAATGTCCCTCAGCACTGTAGCCCTCATTTCCTCCTTTGTGCTGTAAAACGACTATGGCTAAACTGGGCAGTCAAAAGTACAGTATGTATGTGGCCTTTCCTTGAGTGCTGTTCTAGAACTCAACTTGTCTTCTTAAGCAAAACATTTTATTTGAAGATGCCTGGCTCATCTATACATTTTGAATGCCATGATTAGCTATCTCATGAGACATTATAAGGCAGAGTATCCGCTGAGCCAGCTCATGGGACTGAATTATTACCACTGACAGTAGAACATTAGGTGGACAGTGAGAGTTAGGGTTGCTGTCTTGACAGCATTTTATCGTGCTGATGTCAACAAAGCATTAGCTACCTATCCATGAGTGTGTAATCCACGTAATAGAAGAGTAGTACAGATGAATGAAACACATCAAGTAAAACATAATAGAATGTGACAGAAAATCAACTGCATTCCCAGACCCTGAAGCTTGAATGTAGAGTTGGGGAGGGAGGGGGGGGGGTATACACACAATATCAGGAGAGTATCCAAAGTCTCAAAGGAAATCTACTCACACTCTTTCATCATGCCAATGTCGATGCAACGCTTGAGGCGGCAGGCCTGGCAGTGGCGGCGGTTGTCCTTGGTGATGGTGCAGCTGCCGTTGAAGGGGCACGTGAAACTGGCTTTACGCTTCATGCTGCGTCTGGGTTCGAAATGACAATGGACAATTGTCAAGAGAACAGGGATACCTGTTGTCTCAGCAGATGTTTATGCTGAAGTGGAGCTTTACAATAGAGTTACAAGGTATAATGTTTACACTGGCACCCTCTGAACTGTCAAAAGGTAATGTTACAGTTCTTACAGCCTACCAGCTATACCCTTCTGAAAGAGAAAATTACTATTGATACAGTCTATCAACAGCAGTTTTATCTAAAGCCACTGCAAACAAGATTGTTGCATTCAATTATCTCTGTGAGCTGAGTTTGGGTTGTTGTAGTACGTAGAAAAGGAGGACTGTGCCACTATTAGAATAGGTATAATAGTGCTGTTAGAAAGCAGATAACTATCAGCACTATTATAAAGACTGAACAAGAGATTTGAAGGCGCATACAAACAGTAATGTTGCAAAAAAAAGAAGGTAAATGGATGGAATAAATGAATGCAATGCATTACCGCAGAGACAATAAGTCTGAAACCTAAAAAAATAAAACAAACAAGACTTCATTCCATGGGCTCAGATTTTTCCATGCACACAACCGCAACAACACGAACCGGCCGTGCTTCAGCGACAGACCAAATCTCCATGACTCTGACCCCGGGCCTCGCTGATAAACACTGTCTACAGGCCAGCGCAGAGCACAGCAGACTATTACTGCTGTCCATTAAATGAGGTTAGAAGGGAGAGAGACGCAGGCGAGCACAGTACGACAGTAATAGAAATACAGAAAAAGATGGGAAAACGCAGAGCAGTAGAGTTGACAAAGAGACGTAAAGGGACACTAAAGCACAGAATCCCAAATTTCTGCCATAAACTTACTTAATTTTTTTAAGACAACTGACATAAATCGGGTGTAACTTGATGATCCATTTAGAAAATGGATACACTATGAATATCAAAACAAGAAAACAAACTGAAGACTGACATACAATAACACACAAAATGTTTATATCATATCCACATAACATATACTGTATGTATATGTTAGTGTATATCACAAACCAGCATACAGAAAAACCCGCTACTCACCCAAAGAAATAAACTATAATACAAATAAATCCACACACAAATGTGATGAACCCCTCACCCACCTGAAGAAACCCTTGCAGCCCTCGCAGGTCATGGCGTTGAAGTGTAGTCCGGTGGCTTTGTCGCCACACACTCCGCAGATCCGCGGGGCGTTGCGGTCGAAGTCATCTGGACCCACCGACGTCGTCACCGCCATGGGCTCCATCACTGCACACACACACACACACACACACACACACAGAGCGGTTATAGGCGGCATAGGAGACACATTGGCGTGTGTCACTTAGTGAGACAGTGCTTTCATACAGCATATGTGTCTGTGTGTGTGTTTCCGAGCATTTACCACTTTTGCTACCTCAGAAAGAACTCTTCAATCTAGTCAATCTTTTTCTTCAATCTGGTGTGTGTCTGGTGTGGTCTGGTGTGTGTGTGTGTGTGTGTGTGTGTGTGTGTGTGTGTGTGGTGTGCTCCAGGTGTGCAGTATGTGCCCTCTCTTTATACAAACAGGTGTTGACCTATTAGCATATTGAAGCAGAAGGCATCGACAGGAACACTGCAACCCACTGCCATTGGCTGAATGACATAACATACATACACACATAACTCTCGGACACGCACCCTGACACAGTGCACGGTCGCACACAAGCAGGGCAGAGTTTCACGTGCTGTGTACTAACATATTTCATAGACTATAAACAGAAATGTACTACATCTATAGTAGATAGTTACTGTAGATCATTACAAATGTGGCATGTACATACGTGTTGAGGTAATTTAATTCCCACTAACACTATATTACCATCCCACCGGGAAGTCCTGGGTTTAAACCACTGCATGGCCCCACCTGCTAACATCTTTGAACATTGAACAAGATGCTTAACCTGTACCCACTCCTTAATACTTGTTCTTGTACTCACTGTGAGTCACTGTGGCAATAAGCAACCAAATAGGAAATTCATTTAGTCAATCAAACGCACCAAATGCACGGTAAACTTGGAATATTAAGCACTTTGCGGTTACCAATTATTGACTGTTTGAAGAGTGAATGATAACTTTCGATTATTGTAATTATTGACTGGTTGAGGAGTGAATGATAACTTTCAAGTAATGTTCTGCAAATGCATAAGTGAAGTAACCTTATTATATGATGCTGCGCTTGTTCTGGGAGAATGGTATGTGCTTGCAAAAACTGGTGGTTAACCAGTTCAACTGTTGACAAATGTACTAATTGTAAGTCGCTTTCGATAAAAGTGTCTGCTGAATGCTGTAAATGTAAATGTAAACATGACATCTCCCAATTGTGTGGCCTTAGAGAAATACCTTTTCATACTGTATATACAGACATACTGTATATACAGACCCAGCGGGATACTCATACAACACCCACCCAGGCAGGCACACACAGGAAATGCCCTAGTCTAGTGAGGAGTGTTATGGTAATTTTGGTAATGTTCAAGGCATATAAAAACATTTATTTTCAGTGAATATGTTAATCACACCAACATTGTGCTTGGAAAACAGTTGTGCATGTAGAAGAGTGGTTATAAAGATCGCTAATTCCAAAACACTCTTGCATACAGAAAGAGCTGACACGCCCAAGGCGCTGAGACTGTGCTTGGTCCAACAGTATCACAGCATCATGTTCCATTTAACATTATTATCTTATCTTTTAAAATCACAATCCAAATCATTTCCATAAAGTTAACTACTCCTATCAGATCACAGAGCACATTTTTGGTGAGCAGGGATATGGAGAATGGAGATGCGGGGTGTCAGATCAATGGAAAAGAGACGGCAAACTGGTTTGTAATTAAGAATTTAAAATGCACCCGTCACTGGTGCTGATTACCAGGGCTCAGCGGGCGGACATGCTGCTCCACCAGAAACATCTCTAAACGCACAGTAGGGTGCAGATTCTAAAGATTATATTTATAACACTTAGTTCAAATAGTAAGTTAGTTAAAATCGCCTTGAAATCAGTGTAGGAAAAAACAATCGTTGATCCTCCCTTCAATCGGCGATATACGATTTGATTGCCAATCGGTACAAGTCAAGATTAAATACCCTATGCCGCAAACACACTCACTCACCATCTGGCTACACCTGGGTTGAATAAACAGCAGGAGTGTAACACACAACAGGCCTGCCGTAAAACCACAAATCCATTTTAATCTGTACGGCAACCGGCTCTGTCTAAACTCATCTGAACTGATTGGGCCACTTTAAGAAAGTCAAATAAGGAGAGAGGAGAAAGATAGCATGGGAGGGTGACCTTATAAAGAGCCTCCAATAGTTGAGTGTTTGGTTGAGCGGAGGGAAGGGAGATGCCGTACTGCGAGAAGCTTCTATTGTCTCGCTGTTTGCGAGATAATGGGAGACAAGAGAGGAAAATTGGCTGTGTTTATGAAACAGGAACTTGAGCTCCAGCATGTGTCATCCAGGTACATAGAGTGCCAGGCGTTTATGGAAATGCACATTAGGTAGGACCCAGTGATCAAACTGTCACACACTCATTTATGTGAAGTGTGTAGTAATAACTTCAACATGTCACAATGATAGATGGTAAGAACATAGTAAACTGTTTCGAGGAGTGAACTCTTAAAAAGTAAATGGTTAAAGAATCCCCATACACCCCCCACCCAGCAGAGTTAAGAGGGTTAATAAAGAATGCTGGCAGTGCAATTAAGAAGCAGCCAATATGAGAAGGAAACTGCATTAGCCAGTATTTAGCCTTTACAGAAAATGTGGGGTCCTGTGTAGAAACAAGGCAGTGATGTGAAACTGCGCACTAAAAGGGGTTTGTTGAAATAGGCCAGGTGTTGGAAGCCCGCACAGTCCGAAGTAGAGAGGAAGACATTGGGAGAAGAGGACGACAAATGAGGGCATACCGTGGGGGGTGATGGAATATATAGGCACAGCAAGGGAAAACAGTCACATGGCTACACATTGTAGCCAACGGCAGGGAGGATTGTGCAGAAAAATACGACCTTCATTATGTCAAATGAGGCCAATGGAACGGGGGTGATGAAGAAAGAGAAAGAGAAGCAGGTGAGAGAATCCAGGATTTTTTACCTGTGACTTACTCCTATTATCCACGCAAACATAACCACTGAAACATTTTTACAAATAAAAAACCTTTCTACATGCTCAAAAAACATATGGCATATGACTCCATACTAAGAAGTTATATTATATATGAACGTACTGGCCTATATTTCAATGCATTGCAAAGGCTGGTCTTACACACATCTCACATTTGACCATGTACAGTGCAGCAATATTATTGACAGATAGAACATGCGACCGACGAAAGTGACCGCCATCTCATATTCATCGTGTCAGAAAACAACAACAAATTAAGCATGTTTTTCATTTGTGCGTGGGCCGACAGTAAATAATTAATGTGTTGCTGTGTGCTTCCCCAAGGACGGACACACAGTGAGGTTTAGACACACCAGGCGACCAATAGCTCCACTGATGGTAATCTGTAGTTTTAATCCAGGATGTATAGTTGATTCTTGTCATTTCTACCACTGTCCAGTAATAGGATTGTACAATTACAGTGATTCTATCAATGTAACTCTGATAACATCCTCTTCCAACTGATTTTAAAGTTTAAAATCTCGCTTGCCATTTGTCAGAATGTTAAAGATTAAGATAAATCTGAAAGTATATTGTCTATTGGACATGTAGGCTATTTCTGCCCATAGTTATTATCTACTGTGCCAACCTACACACGGTTATATTGGGATACTTTGCATCCAGTAATGAGGGAAATAACACCTCACATGGTTGGCTCCAGTAAAACAAAGCTAAATAGTGTTTATGGCGTCTGTCTGTTAAGCTCTTCCCCTCCTTACAAACACAAAACACTCAAACACACTTTTTTACCTATCTCGCAGGGGTCTACTGTAGGTCGTATTGTAGCACCATTGAAACAGCAGCAGTGATTCATAGACTGTAGATCAAGATACATTGCTAATGATGATCAATAATAGATAGAATAAGGGGATTGCTGTCCTGACCAAATACAGTAGGTCAATAAACATACTCTGGTCAGTCTTCATACTCACCTTTACATTTCAGCTCTTATCTGAATAGCCTTGACTATATGTTGATTTGTTTATTTATTTTTTAAAACCATCAGCCCTGTAGCTTCTTTATCTTAATATAATCTTGATATGATGAACCGGAAAGTAACAACTTTTTTTCAACCAATGACATCACTTGTTTCTCAAAAATAACCTTCTAATGTGTGCTGATCTACTGCCATTCCATATTTTCAAGTTAATTCAATACAAACAAACTGTTTTTTTTCCATTTATAATGGAAATAAATAAACACCATTTTGCATTTTGAACCTATTCTACCAGAGATAATTAAGTAGACATGCTAGAAGTACATTTTTGAGGAACGTCTGTTACCGCAAACGAGGGAATATTTATTGCCATGAAAAAGTCAAATGTTTAACCATCTCTTTAGGAGACTGCACTAGTTATGGAATAGAAGCACGTAAAAGAGTGTTTATCACAGAGAGGGGCTGACCATGCATAATGGATTTTACATACATTTTAATTAAATCTCTCACTCACACACAAACACACATGCACAGTCTATGCATTTTAATGGGTATGATTATAGCACTGTTATGGAAATGAGTAAACAAGGATGCATTATCCGTACCATTTATGCTGTGCATTTCGAAACACTTATAAACGAGGTACCTACAATGATTTACTTGTGTTGCTTTCCTAAATAAAAACTGGGAAGTGGATTGTGGTCATTCACCCAGCCAACAAAGCGGCTAACCATCTGCTGATGCAGTACACTGACTTGTTGTGGTGACAGCCTGGGCTGCTGCCGTTTAGTCACTCTCCCCTTCTAAAGCCTAGGAGGGACTGTTGTTGTTGTAAGGGGGGATTGTGGGGGTGCATTGATGGATAATAGAGAGTAGCGGTGATGTGGCGGTGGACTGTTTGGCCATTATCCAAGGAACACACCAGACACTGCGGTAGTCTGGTATGCAGCTGGCAGCTAGCAAGCACGTATGCAAGACACTTTTACACATCGCATACTAAGGTACCAGCATCAAAGTGAGAGATGCTGGTCATAGGGGTTTGGTTTCAGCTGGACTATCAGTCTCCCACACACAGCTGTAGTGCACAGTGCACAAGCCTTTGTATTTAATTTTTGTTAGTTATATTTTTTTGCCTTTTATGCTCATTTGTGTGTGTTATCAGTTAGGGCTGGGTATTGGCAAGGACCTCACGATACAATACGTATCATGATACATACGCGATACGCTACATATTGCGATACATTGCAATGTACATGAACATTTTAAAATAGAGCTGAAAATACAACTTGCTGTGTACCACCTGGGTAGTATAATATGTACATCACATTCGACTGATAACTCTGCAGACAAATTGAGTGAAAACTATTTAATTCAAAATTTCCATTCCAATTTATTAGAACAATATTTGCAAAGTTTTTTGAAATCTGTTTAAAACATGAATAATATATTGATTGAATTATATCCTTCATCTTGTATATCTATTCCCTGTCTTGTTCTGTATATATTTCGTGTGATTAATAAAAAATAAAATATATTTTTTTATGTATCGATATGTGGCTCAAAAAAATCGATATCGAAATATTGCAATACTCAGCTGTATCAAATTTTTTGCACAGCCCTTTTATCAGTTGGGGTCTAATTTGTCTGCATTTAGTCTTAACATTTGTGGCACCCGTGTTTTGTACACCAAAGTCAATCACATGACACTTGCTAAAAACAGTACAAGTTCCCAGTTATATCAGTTCCCCATGTATTGTTTGGAGTTTCACATGGTCACAGTGACAACATCTGCATCCATGCTGCGCTGAAAGGTCTTCTCTCTCTATTTCCCAGGAGCCCCTTCTGTCGCGGTTGCACTGCTGCATTGCTTTAGCCTTTGTGATTTTGGCGCCTATATAAATCTATGTTTCAATGCAATCTGTGTCTTTATGTGAAAATTAAGGTGTGTGGACCGCTATCGCCTAGTGGCCAGATTATAGAAGGCTGGTGTTGCTGCCACAAAGCAGGCTTTCCCATTGACACCACTACAAAAGTAGAGGGATTAACAGTACTGCAATTAGACTGCGGTACAAAGCAGCACATTTGGTCTCAAAGTGGTCAGTGGCTAATTGAAGTCAGACTCAATCAAAACTACAAAAAAAACAACACATGAATATGTTTTCACATGATGGGTTTGATGGGTTTTTCATATATATTGACAATTTCCTCCCAGAGGCATCACCTATTATGACATAATACCAGACCAGCTGTATGAAAGATAACGTGTGCTAACCCATGTATGCTAATCCATATGTACGTTGATACATATGTATAATTATGAATATAGGCCATGCATTTTGAAATGCATTCTTAAAATTAGGTTAACAAAACTAGTATTTATAGATGTATTACACACATAGCTTTTGAGTATAGAGTAGAGAAAGTTTTATTGTTGGGAGTTATTTATGTCACAAAGAGTAGTGTAAATGTTATTAGTAGCTTTGTAAACAACAGCATAAGCATTTAAGTACAAACTTTTAATATGTTACTCAACCAGTATTGTGGAGTCCTTCATAAGAACTGGAAAGCATTATGTCTCTCATTCTACCTTTATTTAGGTTTCGGTAGAGACCGCCGGTACACCTGGTTGAACTGTCTAGTTTCATGAATGTTTTAGGGTTACACTTTGCCACATCCTAGCTGAGGTCCTATGTAAACCACATTGCTATACAGTCCAATGAACCACTGAACATCAAAAGGTGATGCAGAACTGAGAAGGGGAACAGTATGTGCATATTAATAGGCCATGGCAGGTCTAATCCTACTACTAAGGGAATCTAGATCAGTTAAAATGGGTCAAAGGTGGTGGGAGAGATTAAAACGGGTAAGCAGTCAATGGCGGCTTGTAGATATTATAGGTTTTAGACCAACCTGCAACAACAATAATCATCTTGCAGATAAAAGAATATAAAATAAATTATATAGGCCTAATACATTTAGTCCGGTGATAATAAGCTTAAAAATAACTACTTCAAATAATGTTTTCAGCAGTTGAAATCCAGATAAATTCAAATAAAAACTACGACAAAGTACTATAAGCTAGGACTAGTTCTGGGCTCCACAATTGTGTTAGAGTGGCCTTTCTGCTGAAAGCATAATATTGTACAATGCAACACAGCCGACCACAGGGCATCAAAAGAGGGTCACGAAAGAACAGTGCAGATATTATCATACATTTTCACATCAAGCCAATGACCCAGACACCATTAAGGGGGGAGTGGGCTATACAGTAGCTGGTCTGTGTGTGTGTGTTGGGTTTTATGCCTGTTTGAGCCAAAGATCCAAAGACAGTGTCCCAATTTGCTCAAGAAACATGCAAGAGATCTGTTACAGTATCATTGGTTGATATTGGAGTGCCCCCTTGACACAACACTAGTTCATTCTAATAATAACATTTAGGTTTTGGCACCAAAGGAGAGTGCATGTGTTTTTAAGAGCAAAGTACACACCTATTTAGTCTTACAAAAACACACATGAACTTCACATGATGATCACATGCAAAGTTTAGGTGCATGGATGGAGTGTAAACTTTAGACTTTGCACGACACTTACATAACTAGCTAAAACTGGGTTATTGCACTGCAATGCAAACTAGCTAAAGGGACTAACTCTCTAACTGAGCTCAAAGCTTTAAAAAAATAATAACATAAGTTATTACTCATTTATGTCTCATGCAGTCTTACATAGCCGTGCATTCACAACAGTGTAAAGTCAACACACGTTTTGTTCAGAGAAGTGCTAAAGACAGCATGAGCAGGCCTGGTTGGAGGCCTGGGGTGTTTTACGTGACTTATAATGATAGTGACTGAACAGAGCTCAGCTACTGTACCAAAAATACAGGTGGCCAGCCGGGCACCTATGCATTGCACGATAACTGTAGCTCTCACGCAGATACACACCCCACTGTCTGAACATATACGGGTGTGCGCGCGCGCACACACACACACACACACACACAGGTAGCAACAGCTTAAGGAGCTGCAGGCCTCACAGTTCATAAATCCTGCATGAGGAGCTCTAGCAGAAAGGTGAAAGAGAGAGAAGAGAGAAAGAGGGGGTTGTTTACTGTCCATGGATTCTGGGAAGATCCCAGCTGTGCAAACGGATAATATGTTAATGAAATTACAAATCACCCACATGCAGACGCAAACAGACACACAAGTTGTACAGTAAGCAGCCTTCAGATGTGGGAGCGCGCTAGGCCGTGAAATAATATTCCCTTGCTCATCAGAATAAAAGGGAGCACGAAAACCTGCAGTGTCTTTGGAAAATTGGCCCCCTTTTCCAACCATCACCTCCCCCTGAAGGCATTCCAATCACATCTGCAGGTGGGTGATATGGGAAAAACATGTTCAGACATTTTGAAAGTATGTATTACTATATCTACAAAATATCGATATATACACCTTGTTAGTAACAGTATGAAATGACACTGTATACAAGTCAGAGTTTAAGCTAAGATATTAAGCCTATCACAAACTCACAATGCTCCATATAAAACCCCCTAACACACACACACACAGATTTACATCTGAGGCCACTGTCCAAGACTTGTGTGTCAATAAAGGAAGCATGCTTTAACTGATTACTAAAGTGACCTTAAAGTGTGGCGGTGAGTCGCACCAAGCCTAAGGTGCTGTGTGTTCTCTAGTTGACATGATATTCACATCAATACATGCAACCTAGCTCTGGCCTGGCCTCCTTTTGCTCTTTCCACTATCCGTGAACCACACAGCGTAGCAGCGGTGAACTTTAGACCCTGTTTTCACTGGGAGATGAAAGTGAAATGGCCGTCGCTCTGCTGGCAGGCAGACAATGAGAGAGAGAGAGAGAGAGAGAGAGAGAGAGAGAGAGAGAGAGAGAGAGAGAGAGAGAGAGAGAGAGAGAGAGAGAGGCTTGCTGTTTACAGTGGGGACGGGGACAGGGATGGGAATGGGGAAAGGCCCCTAACCACACTACACCCACTGATGGACAGTCGATAATGTCCTGTTAGAGGACACATTAGGGCTGAGAGCAGGAATGACAGTAGGACGGGGAGCAAGAGGAGGAAGAGATATGGAGGGAAGGAAATGGCGGAAACAAATTACAAAGGGAGCATTGTAACTGAAGGGAGAGAATATATCGGTCTGGAATTGTGCTTCCTATCAGGCCCGTGCACTACAAAGACAGAAAAGGAAGTCCTTTATAAGTACTCTGAACTAATTCAATATTATCGTTCATCACCTTTGGGCGGTATTGTGTCGTGATGAAATTAAGATATCGTAACAGCCTGATACACATGCCCCAAACTATGATGTGAAATATTAGAGGGACTTTTTTGGAGAAACTGATTTAGTCTATCAACCTTCTAAATAACAGTTCAATGTGACCTAACAACTCTGGATTCCTGAATGTGGGATTGTGATAAACAGATACTGTGATATATATATATATATATCCAATGCTATGTAAAACTCCCTATAATTGTTGTAAGAGTAAATTTTTCCATATTGCCCAGTCCTTCTTTTAACCACTGACGTTCACACAGTTGAGATACTGTAGGAGAAAGTCCTGGTGGAGTGGGGCATAGTGTGCCATAACTTCATCTCCGTCGTCATCTTGTGTGTGTGTGTGTGTGTGTGTGTGTGTGTGTGTGTGTGTGTGTGTGTGTGTGTGTATATATGTTCATCCATGGGTGGGTTCCTCCACTTCCTTGAAAGCACTGCAGGGCAGTATATAAGGTGGACAACGAACGGTTTGTACAATGAAGTGACCTGGGCTGAGGAGTTGGTACATCAGTGTGACACATATGGTTATTGTGAGCTTCACAACGCGATTGACATGAGGAAACACCTGATAATGCAACGCTTCACAAGCACACGCATGTTTCAAGTGAATTCTTTTTTTTCTAATGAGACTGATGAGCTAACTACAATGCTATTTGTGTTGCCTGCAAGGAAGGGTTTGTTTCATACTCATTAGAATGGAAGCAAAAGAAGAAACCATATTCAAAGCACATATTGAACATGATTGTTGATTTAAGTAAATGTGGCTATTGATCATAAAGCCCTTGAGGGTTTAATTTTTGCAAACAATAAGAGATACTAGGAAACAGATTTGTGAAGCACTTCAAATGGTTGTCACGTTTTGTATTGTTATTGATATTTTTTATTGTTTTTAATTATTTTACAGGCTTTCTTAAAAGGTCCACCAGCCAATAGTAGTATCCTGACCTGTAGCTTGAGAAACTAGGGCACTCAAACAATTGTTTTTTTCCCCCTGGTTTCTTATTCACATGCGTCTCTCTCTCTCTCTCTTTCTCTCTCTCTCTCAAACACAACACTGAAAGCTAGTAAGCGACCACTCGATGGATCCGAATCAATGGGACTTAAATTGCAGGGTTAGAATTTAACCACTATATAACAGTGGTTTGACATGCTGTCAAGCTGGCCAGGGTTAAAGTCATAGTCCAGCCATAGCAAATATTAGGACTGACCCACAAACAGACTCACTGATAGTGAAGTAGGCCATGAATTCAAGTGATCATGTCATAAATTCTAACCATATTGAGTCAAACCTGTTATGTCTCAAACATTGTCTTAAATATATTCTAAGTGGATCCCAAGCCATTTCTTAAAATGCAATCTTTGAAATGCCACCGATCAAACTGAGTCGTAGACGTAGCACAACTCATAACTTATACAACTAATATCAAGCTATAAACATAAAAGGAAGCTTGGGTCTGTGTGTATTTGTATGCTTTCTTCACCTGAAGGACAGCAAAACACATAACCACCCACATCAGTGTCTCTGAATCCACTATGACAGGGACAGTGACAATAAGATAAAGTAATTAGCTACAGCTTATTAATCGCATCAAAAACAACTAACCAAGATAAAACACACGCTACTAAAACAGGTCCTTGGATCCAGGCCCAACAAATAGCGCATCCTTCTTATCCACATTGTTTTTGAATAATGGTTGTGCAATGTTATTGATTAACTTCATACTATCTTCTGCTTGTTAATTAGTCAGGCATGTGGGACACACTTGTTGTTATCATTATATGTAATAAATACTATCAAACACCTTATTTCCGCATTTAACAATAAGGTGGATATTGTGCATACAAACTAACTGTAGTATATAATAATGGACATTTTATAATTTACCCTCCTATAAAATTGGATTTGTAAATTCCATAAAACAAGCTTGACACGAAAACATTTGTTCACCCTTTATCTATAAAGATAATAAACCTAATACCTATAAACTAATTATATAAATAATGGTTCAGCTCTCCTTTCAGCTTCTCTAAAATCACTTTGAAAAAAGACACTAAATGTTGTGAAAAAATCAATAACAAACAATAACAATAACAAAAATCAACCCACAATCATTCTTGAATGAAAAAGAAAATACAGGCCTCGGCTTACAACAGCCGTGGCTGAGACCGCTACTGACCTTTGTGGCAATGAGAGTTCTCTGCATTTTCCTTTCGCCAGCCAAGTACACAAGACGGTATATGTCCCTCGCCAGTTTCTCTCACTTTGCTTTCTTCCTTCTGCTTCTCCTTCGTTCCTTAGGCAACCTGGAGCCTTTATTCTTTTATACAGGGTTTTTCTAAACCCCTTTGCTTCACTAGCCAGTCGATTTCTATTTCTAAATGTAACTTTGTGTCTCCTTTAACTGTATACTGCCATATGCCCCGCAGTAAAGAATAATCATCTGTAGCGATGACTGGGTTGCGAGGATGAGGAGCCAGCAAGGAGAAGCCTGCTTGTTAATGGTTAACCTGACCGCTTGGGGTCAGCGGGACAAACTCCAGAAATAACTCTAACATGGAAGTGAGACAGAGATGATCCGTGAGATGTTTAGGAAATGGAGTTCACGCAGAGGGGATTAAGGGGTGAGCAGAGGGACAGGGTTGCAGTTAGGTAAGGTGGAGGGGGTTGATTTGTTTTTGAATATTAGAGAGGAGCGGAAGACAGCGGTAAAAGGAAAGATACAACAGAACAGCAGAGATTCATTGAGATGTTTTGATTAAAAAATGCAGTATAGAGCCACAGTTTCTAGAAGTGATCATTTTTGTTCCAAATCAAATGTTTTTGACAGCATGATATTTCTAAGTCTATTTTTGTATATAGACAATGACGCAGAGGAATCCATTAAATGTACATTTTTATTCCATAAGATAACTCCACGATATTTAATAGAAAACTGACCACGAGATGTTTTATAAAAAGGAAGATGAAGATTCTTAGCCTGTCTAGTTGGGTAATTATGGAATTGTGAGTTGTTAACAAAATAATATCTAAAAAAGGTAAATCTGTATTCATGTATCTTACTTTAAAGACAAATGTACAGGTTTGAAGAATTATGTCAAAAATAGAGAGGTGCACTTGGTATAACAGATTTGGAAAAAGATGCTCATCTAATAAACTGTTTCTGCAGCAGCAGCAATATTTTATACAGATAAATTGGAAAGGTACTTTCCCATACAATATTACAGTATGTTAACAATGGATACATTAAGCTGTAATATAATGTTAAGAAACATGTATGTGTACAAGACCTCTTATTTTTCTCAGAATCCTAAGAGATTTAGTGACCTTTTTGCAGAAAAACCCCACCTATCATTAATCAGAATACCTAAAAATGAAACTCTTATTATTTCTTTATTATGCATATGGAGTTTAATTTGCTCATTCATCATATTTCTTATTTCCTGCAAATAACATGAAATTAGATTTTTTAAGTTTTTATAACTTATTTGTTTGAAACCATATTGAGTAATGGAGAAGATCATGATTTAGTTCTCTGTTGCAATCATTCTACCTGGTGTTCCGGACAAAAGAACTATAACAAAACACCAGCTACATTTATATGTAAAATAAATGGATTATTACTTTAAACAAGAAGCTTTTCAGTTTTGAATCACAAGACTTTTAGCACCAATTTAAACACTAAACAACATGAGTTATCTCGCCTATGAGTAGGCCTAATTAGGATAATTGGATCAAAACATTAACTTGGGTCATGTGGGAAAAAATCTGCAATGCTGAAAATGCTGTCAATTCATACCTTGTTGCTATGGAACACCAATAATATGGCAGCTTTAGCGGCCTACAAACATTTGAACTACGCTATGGCATATTAGTACCATTAAACGGGCTGCAAACATCCAACTGTGGACCCGGACCAAAGTTATCTCAAAAACATAATCCAAGTAATCGAGTGGGCGACGGGTCTGTTGACTTTCTTGTTTCAACACAGTCTAATTGGCCTTCTAAGCTGTGGAAGCACATGACCCAGGAATGCTGTAGGCCGATGATCTTTAAGTGCTCGAAATGTCTAAGCCTTCATATTTACCCAGTGGCCTGAGGAGGTTCAGTTCATGACAAGATGTGCCTTTTTAACAAGGAAATAGAGGAAAGGGCACAGAGATGGTAATGTGTCTCAGAGCCACGCCTCTAGTATGAGCTGGCTAGACTGGGATCAACCCCCCCTTGGAACATTCTCTACTCAGCCTGTCTGGCTCTGGAGCCAACTTAAATTATATATATAGAACATAAATTATCCATTCATAGATATGTATGCATAAACAGCATAAACAGTAAACTCTAAAAAGAGATACCTTGTTGACTCAACTCTATTTATGTTGAGCTGAAATCAAATGTAATATATATATTCAAGTTTAATTATTCAAAGTTAATTTAAGCAAATCCTTTTAGCAAAAAATGTTGCAACTCATTTTAACCAAAAAGTTTACAGTTTGTGTATAGTAACAAAGATGGAGCAGTAAATCATAAAAGATAACACTTAAAGACAAGCCCTGTCCCATATTGTGGTTCCAATAACGATTTCCACTATTTACGTTTAGCAAACCACACATACTGTACAAGTCTGTTGTGTGGTTATTGCAGCCTTTGACATTTTTGGTGTACTAGATCAGATGATACACACAGTATTTGCAGCCCATATTAGCACGCATTCATCCTCCGAAACGCACACCAAAAAACAACCTCACACACAAACAAAACCTGCCTCGGTGCCTCCGACCTGCCAGCCTACTGTCATTCAGCAGTGGATCTGACACACTGGCCTTTGAAGGGCTGCCAGCACCATTGTCGAGGAGGAAATAAGAGTTCTAAAAGACAACATTAGGGTGCGTATCGGTTGAAGCATCCTCAGGGAGTGTGGTGAATGGCACACCTCCGATTCGGTCTAGACCACCAAGAATGCAGGTGTAAGTCAATACGGGGCCCCGGACATATACACCTGTGCCAATGTGTACTTAACACACACAGAGCTACAAAGCTTCTTATGCACTCACTTTCACACACACACAAACACGATAAGATCTAACATTCATCTCTCCAGGTTGATGTAGAGAGAGACAGAGGGGAAAAAACGTATTCCCCTGACACCGCCCTCTCATGGCTCAGTGGGAATAAACACATACATTTTTATTTATAGGAATCCCTACGCTGAATTAGTGGCAGGAAGGTTTGCGCAAGTGTGGGCTAATTTGATTGCGTGACTGTTGCATTATGGGAGAATACAGTATGTATTTGGAAGGTGAGCCAAATGCTGTATCTGAAATTATATAATCCATCAAATTAAATCTGGTATGTTAATGCCAGTAAAGACACAACCAAAACCTACCTATACCAGCCCACTGACTCCATGGCTCTTAAAAGTGAAAATCCAATAAGCTAAGTCTGAAACCACAAGCTATAAAACTATCTCTGAAATAAAAATTGCCCAATCTGTTGGATTCAATTTCAATTCACTAGAGAATATAAACGTCACACGTGTTCATAGCAAATAATTTATTACTGGCATGGTGTACATACAGAGCGGATATTAGTAAGCATAGGCGATTAGTGTAAAGTGGAAACTCGGTTTCCACTTTACACTTGTCTACATCTTGTACATCTTGTCTAAAGTGGAAACTCGGTTTCCACTTTACACTAATATAAAGAGCCTAAATTTACTAATAGACGTAGTTCTCAATAATACCGATTGTAAAAGCAGAAGTTAGCCATAAGCCATAAGCCTCCATTCATAAGCGTATTTTTCATTTCAGGTTTTTGCTTCTGGTTCAATTCAATACATTCTGCCTCTAATATAATGCAACTTAATTCTTTGTATTCAGTTTCGCAGTGAACTATCTAAGAGGCCTTTGAGGCAGGCCTCGCTGGTTACACAGTCTGCAGGCCTGAATGCCTATTATGGTGTCAGCGAATAATATAAGTCTATATTTACAGGAATAACAGTTCATAACAGCCTAGACAAGTACGCACAAAAATATGATACACAGACTGCTTTGGTATCTGGAAATGACCAATTCTGCACAATTAGAACTTCTTTTCAGACAGCGTAAGTCACACTTTCTCTCATTTTGTATAGTGTCACCGCTAGAGAATACAATAGTAGTATACTGTACACTGCTATTGCAAAGAGACAGAATTTGTTGTTTTGACGTGTCTATTGTCGTTGACATTACTTATACAAGTATTTACATATGAAACTGGTGGGGTTCAGAACATCCAACAAGGTTAAGAACCACTGAATTAGTGTTTGTGTGTCACCCATGGATGCACCGGAGAATAAGGGAAAGGTATTGCTTTAGTCGGTACATCTTGTCTACCAGTTGAGCTGTGTCCTATCTCTCCAGTAATCTGTAAAATAGTAATTCAAATTCTGTCTAGAACTAGTTGATAGCACTGTCTTTGGCTTAGTGGTTTTGGCCAGGAGGCTCAATAGCTATCTGTTGTGTATGGTGTTAAGTTGCCTATTTGAAAGCTGTTAGCCAGGCCATGTAGCTCAGTTTCTATTTAGCTACAGGTAGCTTTTGAAGCTCATCTGACAGAAGCTAGAGGTGGGAGGGGCCACTAGCCAGGCTTCCTGTAGAGCGCTATTTAGACAGCCAGCTAGGTCTTCAGGGCCAGATGTAGGCGCTAGTGTGTGCACACGAAGACAGTGGGTGCACAAAGAAGGAAGAAGGAGGAAGTCATCCTACAGAAGTCATCCAGAGGAAACCCACAAACTAACAAAAGTATCCCATGAACTTTCATAGCTCTTTCTTGTTATCATGTGTTAGTTCCTCATTCTTGTAGAGCGCACAGACACCCTTCTCAATCTCGACATAGAAATCCATCCCAACTGTTCCACCCACTCTGTTCGTCTGCCTCGGGCTTAGACGTGGCCGGAGGACTCTGGACCTAGCTTCAAGGCTGCTCACTCCACTGAAACTGCTCTTCTCACGGTGACAGAAGCCCTGCACACTGCTAAAGCCTCCTCCTCATCCTCTTGGACTGGTCAACTGCATTTGGATCTGATGGTAAACCATCAGATCCTGTTATCGACCCTCGCTGAGCTGGCCACCCAGATCGCTCATATCATGTAATCTGGAATGGACATCTTTCCAAACCCTGCCCACTAACCACTGGTGTTCCACAAGGATCGGTACTGGGTTCCTTACTCTTCTTTATATACACCATATCACTTAATGATATGATGAGCTCTATAATCTCATCACACGGATTATCCTGTCACTGCTATGCCAACGACCTCCAAACTCTACCTCTGACACGCAGATCCCATGTTGGACCAAATCTCCTGTGCAGCCAACATCGCTGCAACAATGTTTACCCGTGCCTGCAGCCTAGACTACTGCAACTCTCGGTAGCGGAGGCCAGACTACCGGTTGCAAGGGTCTGGTAGCTGAGGCCGGTTGCAACGTGTGCCTGCGGATTTTCCCTCTACAATATCAGAAGAATAAGACCGTTCCTCACAGGAGTAGCAACGCAGCTCCTGGTCCAGGCTGTAGTGATCTCCAGCCTAGACTACTGCAACTCTCTATTAGAGAGTTGGTAGCGGTAGCGGTAGCAGAGGCCAGACTACCATTGCAAGGGTCTGGTAGCAGAGGCCGGTTGCAATGTGTTCAAAACGCCACGTCTGGTATTCAACCAACCAAAGTTCTCCCATGTAACTTCCCTCTTCGGAGACCTTCAATGGCTCCCTATCTAGCTCCCGATCTGATTCAAGACACTGGTGTTGGCCTACAAGGCAGTAAAAAGAACTACCCCACTCTACATCCAAGCAATGGTCAGATTCCAGGCCCCAATCAGAGCACTTCGATCAACCACCTCGGCTGGTTAGCTTGCACCTCCGTCGCCACGAGGGCGCAAGAGTCGCTCAACCCATATATTTTCTGCCTGGTGCGTTAATGGTGGAATGAGCTTCCTGTAGTAGTCAGGACAGCAGAGTCATTACCCATCTTCCACAAGAAACTTAAGACTCACCTCTTCAGAATCCCACCTTGGTACCTCGGCAACTGACTATCTCATAACACTCCCACTAAATGAAATTCTTTATGACAATCCCTTATCTTCCACCTCTAATTTCTTATTTTTCTAATATTAAAAAAAAACTCTTTCCTTCTTAGATCACCTCTTAGAAAATGTACCACTGCTTAAGGCTTACCAACTGCTTTGAGGATTGAACGATATGTTATGTATTGCATGTTGTAAAATTTATAACTAACTTGACATGCGGCTGTCATTATTCTGACAAATGTACTTAAATGTACAAATGTACTTAAGTAAGTTGTAAGTTGCTAAATGTGATAAATGCTGTAAATGTAAATATTAGAGGGACTTTGGCTGGACATAAGAACAGCCAATATGATGAAAAACATTAAGTTAAAAGAAGAACAACAAAACGGGTGTTGAAGGTAGAGTGAATGAGCCGGATGAAGAGATTAGGAAGATCAAAATCGTGATGGACACAATTTACTGTAAAGACAGAGAACAGCCTGTCAGATTATTTCAACTGATCTCGTGGTTTCTCACAAGAACAAAAGTCAAACCATATCTAGGTTAATAAGCTATCAAAATACCATCTCATTGTCTTGATTTCTGCCTTCTGACAGATGCCTTTCATAAGCACCATTTAGCTACACTGTTATTGTCCAATGAGATAAAATGATTTGGGTTAGCAAGTAGTTTGTTGCCAATCAAAACAAGGGACATTTACTGTATTCTCCTACCACTAACTTGTGGTAAAGTGGTAGACCACATAATTTCATATGGAAACCTTTCCATGTGTATAATAATAATAATAATAACAATAATAATTATTACTATTATTATTATTATTATTTAATCATATTTATGATTTCATTTATTTAGGTAAAGGGGAATAGAAACAGAGTAATATACTAATAAATAAAAGCAACAAATATAAAACATAAAAGGAAAGGGGGCTTAAAAAGACAACATCAAAGCCTGTTTATAAAGGTGGGTGATTTAAAATATGTTTTCGTTAGTGTAGTGTAAACATGCATAATACCTGAGCAGAATTAATATTTTGCCATAAACTCTCTCGATTTAAACATCCTTGTGGCACCCGTGCACATGCACAGACATGCACACGTGTGCCATTGTTCAGTGTGTGGGTGCAAGGACCTGTGGTAACGCCATTGTGTCCCATCTGGCACATACTACTGTACCCCTAGTTATTTCAGTCAAATGTAACCATGAGTAAGACCCTGACCACAGCCCACTCTGTTTAATAACAATCCCACCCAAAATTCTTCATGGTATTGCTATTACTGAACTGTAGGGACAACTATAACTAGATAAAATCAGTAATGCTATAAACATGATGCTCTAAAAATCTTTTTTTCACTGCGTTTGTCTCAGTGTTTAAAAGGATGAGTCACTTTAGAATTAAGGTCACCTAAGGACCCCAACAACTCCAAAGACCTGCCTGTGCATATGCTTTGGCTAATCATGAGCCTCGGATGTGCGTTTAGACAGAACAATGTTGTTTCCTAGGGTTAGTCTAGTGGTCTGGGTGTTGGACTGCCAGCCAGAAGGTTGTGGGTTCAAGCCCCTGGCCTACCTGTAAGCGTCCATGAGCAAGATGCCTAACCCCTTCATGCTCAAAGTAATAGCATCGTGTAATTGTAAGTCGCTTTGGATAAAAGCGTCTGCTAAAAACGACCTGATTGTCTCCTGTTGCTGAATGAAGAGTTTTCCTGGTGAGGCAAAAATAATATGAAAATAATATAAAAATACGAAAAAAAACGGGAGGTTTAAAATGCCCATAAATTGTATAATGTTACTAGTTCTCACACAGTACGCCTTTAAGAGTCCAGTCAACCAGTCTACCACCATTGTGACATTACTCCAAATACGAAGACAAAATAAAAAAAGGAAAGAAATACTTTTCCACCCACTACCTGGCATTCATTTATGAGAGAAAATAACAGGGTTTAGTGGAAAACAACACAGTTGGACTGAGAAAATGACTCATCTCTCACTCCATCCATCTATTGCCGACTCCCATTCTTCTCTAATAGCGACGGCACATCCTGTACGCAAAAACACCACTTGTATTAAACTGGAACACAACGTACTCTCTCTATTTCTCTCTCTCTCTCTCTCTCTCCCACACACACTGGAACATACTCGCTGCATTGAGTTGTGTGCAGACCTCTGCGGACGAGACAAGGCGCGCCGCGCGACCATTGAGCAATACATGCTCCACGCGACCTGAACTAGGTGTCGTAGCGATATTCTCCTAAACGAAAGGTGGCACTATACACAAAAAATCAGTAGGAACGGTACAATGTCATTATTATTGTTATGAGAACATGTATTACAACGCCGTTGCAATTTACAACTCCTCAACGTTAAGAAACAATATGTATGTATGGTGTTGAGAAAGCGTCAGAACAGGAGACGGGTTGGTATGCCGGCTACACAAAGAAAGGCAAAAAGGCAGAATATAATATTCTTGTTAAGCCTATGCCAAAAGTTCCTAAAATCTTCAAAACTGTCGTTCGCAATCCTCACCCTGTCCTGATCTATTTATTCTAGCTGTTTTAAATACAGGCACGTCTGCCTGTATTTTCTGCTATTTTCCTGCATTTAGTTAAGGCCTCGCCCACAAATTTGGCGTCATTTATGGCGGGTGCTCCTCGTGCTGCTGTGGATCCGTCAAGTATAAATCAAGCTATACTGTTCTGTACTAAAGAACAACAAGAATGTGACCTTAAAAAACACTGAACGTAGAATGTTTACATTTACATTTACAGCATTTGGCAGACATTTTTATCCAAAGCGACAATTAGTACATTTGTCAACAGTTGAACTGGTTAACCACCAGTTTTTGCAAGCAGAATGTGTCAGAATGTGTCATGATGACAAGCTTTAATCATCAAGGATGTATGTCATGTTACAAACATGAGCGACATCTTACTATCAAATATTAAAGGGCGTTTCCAAATCAGTGTGGTTAATTAACACCACAACAGACTGAAAGACATACCTCAGCGTAGCACCGGACCTTATGAGTATCTACTGTGTCTTCAATCGCCTTGGTACATCACCACATCAAAAAAATAAAAGTGTCTTTACATGCAGTCGAGATATGAGCCCAGGCAGCCTGCATACACTGATGGAGCCAGGATGAATGATCAAAAGGAGGGTGACTACATGGTACTTAAGTGTTTGAGTAAATGATGTTTTGAGAGCTGCTTAGTTTCCTTAATACGCCACTTTGATTAGAGGAACTGAAGCCAGAGCTCCAACAGCTAGCGAACAGCGGGGCAGTTCAGTGTGTGAGCACTTTGTGTGGATGTGTGTGTGAGGCACCTGCAGTGAAAGCTGCTTGGCTCCGATATGCCTCCGGGGGGGGGGGGGGCATATCGCCTCCCCCCATCTCTGACACCATAATTTGTTATGCAGTGTTGGGGGTGCAGGGAATTAGGAGGTTCCTGCTGTGAATGACCAGCCCTACAGAAAATACTAACTTAAAACTGCATTAGATACCGTGTTATGGTCATGGTTAAATAACAACCCGAGTATGGCAATAGTAACTAATAGTAACTTACTAGTAGTACTAGTATTCCCCAAATCCTAAAAATGCCTGCTGAAACTATATCTGTATCTGAAACTGCTGAAAAGAAACAGATTGCTGTTGCATCTTGTGGCCAAAGTGCTAAAAGCTAAATTAGTGGAGATGTGAATTTTTTCACAGGAGCTGTGCTACAGTTGGCCAGTGTACAGCTTACACCACTCAAGACACAGAATAAAAAACAATATATATAAAAAATACAGTGCAAGCGGTTCAATTATACATAAAGCAAATATTTTTACATGTTGCCCTGTCCTGCCCTTATGTATTCTTTTCTTGTCTTTACTGGAAAACATAACAAAAAAATAAAACAAATTCTGTAGTCAGAACTCAAGAATGAATCTATTTGCAACCTCACAATCAGCCAGCCCCTGTTACTATTGGCTTCTATGAAGCCAGAAGCAGGGCCGTGAGAGCGGGGTTTGAAAAAGTCTCTTTCGAAGCTAAAGTACAAATGTCTGTCAAACATTACAGGCATGTTTGTTTAAACAGGTGGTATGAATCACCACATATGAGGGATAATATGATTCTAAGTGACAGTTTAGACTCTGCAGTGACCAGCAAAACTGTAAACAAGCAATTTTAGGGAGGGACCCTTGTGTGTGTGTGTATGTGTGTATGCAGGGTGCATGGAGCAGGGAGCGAGCAAGGCCAGAGAAATGAGAAGTGGCAGACAGACAAACAGACCAGGAGGCATGTATGGCATTGTGGTTCGAAGAAACAACGAAGGAAAATGGTGATGGAAAAGGATCTGACGAATCTGGTGAAAACGACTGTTGTGAATTCTGAGAGAATGTGTGTGTGGGGGGAGGGGCTCTGTCAGCGTCCTTTGACCCAATTTAAGAGGGGGGGGGGGGGGTTGGGGGCGGGAATTGGTGCTCTTAAATTCATCAGCTTTGATTTAGATTTTGAGTACTGTATGTGAGGGACATGCGTTTCAAACAGTTTCAAACCAAACCACATTTTGGTGGATTTTGAGATCAATTTTGGACACAAATCGAAGAGTGCGCCTTCAAGCAGACTGGTTTTATTTTAATATAATAGATTTTAATATAATAGATAATAGCTCCAGAGATAAACGTTTAATGACAGTAGGGCTGAATGATTTGGGGAAAACATCTATTTATCTACCATCTATCAAATATTTGCGATTTGATTTGCGTTTTGTAATCAAGCTTCACTTCTACATTCACTATGCATTTAAGAAAGTAAAATAAAATAAAAGGACTAATATTAGTACTATTAATAGTACTGAGAAAAGTTCTGAGAAAAATCCTTTTGCACATAAATTACTGTAATTTGAGCAACGCTCATACAATATTGCATCACACATGAGTCTATTGTAGTTTCCATGGCACATATAAAAACAACCTTTGTCATTCCAGTGCTATAAATAAACTGTCTCCATCTGCATGGCAGAGAGGCAGAGAAAGACAAGTAGAGAAAGAGAGAAAGAAGGAGCAGGAGAGAAAGTAGGCGCAAGAGAGAAATAGATGCAGGAATGGATGGTGGGGCGAGCAGAGTTAAACTGTAGACAGTGTGAAGCCAAAGCTAGGTCAGCTAGCTTTGCCCCCCCACCCCCTCCACACACACACACACACACACACAACCCCC
>JAODLI010000909.1:0-11655 GCA_027575585.1 Percopsis omiscomaycus | reverse complement strand
GACAAATGTACTAATTGTAAGTCGCTTTGGATAAAAGCGTCTGCTAAATGCTGTAAATGTAAATGTAAATGTAAATGCATACAGTAGGCTAGCCTACCTTATAAACTTGTTGGTCAATCCCAAATTTTTGTATTTTGTAATCTCGATAACTTTCCTCCCAGATGAACACAGTGTCCAAATATATAACTAATGTGGTACCCTTTACTTCAACAAATAGGTTTAGCCCACAAAATTAGCGGTCTGGTGGTTTGCATGAACAGAGGGGCCTGGGATGGAGTTGAATTCCCGGCCTGAATTAGTATTTCAGTCCACCCCTGGCCAAGGATAAGTAGCTAATTTGGGCTAATCACCGCAGTAGACCTACCTGAACTCAACAATGAACAATGCTGTTGGTAGCACAGAAATAGAATATCTTACAAATTGAAAACATTTGTATCTGTAGGCTAGTTGGTACAGTGGCTGTGGATAAATTGTGCACCTAATGGTCAGACTCAGATGGACTAGAAAATCTACCCTACAGACTCGCTCTCTCTTTCAAATAGGCCTACGCAAATAAAGCACATTCCTTCCCTGTCTCATGTTTTATGTAATTTAAGAGCGAGCATATTGAGCTACAAATAAAAAACAATGGCAGTTAATTCTTTCAACCGATGTGAACTTTCACGTTGAGAACTAGCCTACTAAGTGATGAAGAATATTTGCAGTAGCCTATTTGTTCTTTTAATTTTCGAAGTGGTAGTGTGTACGACGGCAATTTCACAAAGCATAAGTATATTTACATAGTGTAGTAGGCCATAGATGCATAATATCTGAGCCTCCAATTACTAGGAATCCCGCATTTGAGAGCAACACATTTAGCGTCTGTCCCGCCCCTCGTCCTATTCTGATCAGTCTTATTCTTATATGCTTAAAGGCCGCAATTTTTATTCTGCCATGTGAGTTAGTGACTTTTTTTTTTACAGCCCTTTAACACTATGGAGATCACTACAGTGATCGTAGTAGGATGTTAAATCAGCAACACAATATTTTACAAAACAAATTACATCATAGGCTACATTTATAAACAAAATATAATATAGCAGCCTAATACATTTCATTTAAGACTTTAAGACTCGTTAGACCAGCCTGATCTCGTGAGCTCCACAGTTAAATTCTCCAATGACGTTTATGGTTTCATATAATGCAATTCCGAAACAGACAGATGCTTTTTGATAGAAAAAAACTTTATTACTGATACATCATTCAGTTAAAACTCCGTAATCCATTCACACACTGTCTTCAAAACACATTGACACAGTGGCACAAAGATATAAAGACGAAGTAAGGCAAATCCTTTACAAAACAGTGATTCGTAGATAAATATGACAGACAAATTAAAAAGGCACAAGATTTATTCAAAAGACCACGCAGGCACATTAGGGTGGAATGGGGCGGGTGGCAGTTATAACATGATGGTAACGTGTTGGAAACCAAGTCCTGTTATAACCAAGGACCATATTGGCAGAAGACTTAGGCTATACTGAGGTAAACACGTTTGCTTGCACAACTGGGATTGCTTCCCTATGGCTTTAAGGTAATGACACTCATGCAGAAATATTGTTATCTTATAATGCTCACAAAGTAGAACTGAGTAGGCCTACACTAAACGTCTTTGGTAAAATAACACATGTAGGTTGACATTTCGGCCTGTAGCGAGAGCCGGCGAGTTCGTGGTCACTGGGTCTTTGAGACGGAAATACATTTGAAATTCAGTATTGCACCACCAGGGGGAAGCAGAGTGCCGTGTTAATGAATTCATCAAAAGTGGTCCTCACAGTGATGCAACATTATTAGATGGCTTGCAGAATTGTCACTTATGGCTACATATTTCTCAACAGCAGAAACAGTTCCATCCAATGAGTCCAAAAGAAAGAATTCCAGTGTTGGCACTTTAACACAACGATGGTATATACAGTATATATAAAATAATAATAATAATAACAACGGCAATATAAAGAAGGTCCACTTCTCACAGCATGAAGGACTGGGTGTGTTTGAAGTCTTGGGGCTAAATCAGAGAAAAAGGTCATAGTTCATGGTCACTTTCGGCAGTTTGCAGCTAACGTCCGTCAGAAGTAATTACAGTATAACAACTAGCATGTGGGAGTAAATAATGTCATGATTATAATCAGCTATAGAACAGCAGTTATTAGGTAATGTGCAAGCGGACGTGCTTCAATCAACATTTTCCTTGTGTCGCCGCTCAATGCCCATCAAAGAAAATGAAAGAAGAAGAAGAAACCTCACCTCTTGGGGAGGAAGGGCGTAGTTGACGTTAGACCTGAAAGACAAACAGCGTAAGCACATCAGACAGTTTGACACCCAGGCAAAGAAAAGGACGAGCGTGAGGGGGACAGCTGCATCCTGAGTCATATCTCGCCCTGTATAAATAATGCACATCATACGTGGCAGGCCTGCTGCTGTAAGAGAAGGAAAGCCCGCTCCCATGAACTCTGAGCATGTCTGAGCCGTGCAGCTCTGAGCTGGAAAATGTGATGCATAAGGAAACATAGTCCCCGATGCCAAATCACTGTTCGTGCGTGATGCACTCGTACTCGCACGTGCACACTCACACACACACACACACCTATTGTCCCTACTTTTTCTGGGTTGTCTGTCTCCAGAAGAAGCAGACGCTTTTATCCAAAGCGACTTACAATTTCATGATGCTATCCCAGCAGATAGGGGTTAGGCATCTTGCTCAAGGATGCTTACAGGTAGGCTAACTCTTGAACCTTTTGTCTGGGAGTCCGACACCTAGACCACTAGACTATCCGGCCCCTGTCATGTCATTATCATTATACAAGTGATAACGACTGAAAAGAAAATCTTTTTTTGGTGCTGATGCCCCAAACTAGATGGTGCCCTAGGCAAACACCTGTTATAGGAAAATCAACCTCTGTCTGTAAGTTTACATATATATTTCTCATCTGTCCAACTGTCAATAAGTCACTCACATGTCCTCCGGTCTGTTTAGGTTCTGACTGCTGATCTGGGTTCCACCATGACACTGGGAGATCCAGAATGACCTATTTTGACAGGTTCAAAGGTCAAAGTTTAACAAACGGGTCACACCATGCAGTTAAGGGCATTGCTGGCAACACCGTTCAGACAAGCAGCCAATCAGAATGTTGTAAGGATCTAGTTTTAGCTAATCAAGTCGGAAGGGCGGGATCAGATGAGGTCGGATGCAAGCCAATCACATGCAACGATTAAATTACGGTTTATTCACCCAATGGATCAGAGCAATATTCCAGGGTAGGTAATGGTGCAGTGTCTTGCTGAAAAGCCCGTTGCCAAAGTTGTAAACAGTTCCAAAACTCATCTTGTGTCCAAACTTCAAAACAAAGTTGGTCACATTAAGCTAGATGTTAGCGTACGGTAAAACACCCATCTATCGCAGCAACCTCCCACAGCCCTGTCATTGGTTGTACTCTAAAAGGTAAAAGTAAATCTCTTTAATTGTGTATCAGAAATCATGTCACAGTAACTTAGACTCCCTGGAAAATAGCGTGTTCTATAAATAGAGAGTTGACACTGACAGCCCCAGTTAGCTCGCTGGTGCACTTAAACGCAGACAAAGAGCTTTTGCATAGCCTTTCAAAGACTGGTTCACAGTGGCCCCACATTTGAACACTTTCAAGTTAAAGGGCTACTACTCGATTTGTGTGAGGAAATACCCTTGTGGTTGAAACTAGGGGTGTAACAATTGCATAATCAATTAATTGACTGAGAGACAATTACTCAAATAAAATTTTAGGGGTGACCCCGATTAGTCGACTGATTCCCTGCCAATTTCACAGTCCTGTCATCGCAAAATCAGGTTATAAAACAAGGATATTTCCATTCTGGTTATATGGGGGCGCTGAATGTCTGATTTTTACACAGAATTGCTTGGTTTCTTCCAATAAATCATGATAGCATATTTTGGTATAAATATTAGCCTATTAGGATTAATAAAAATTTGAAAATAACTCTTAATCAATCTCCTTAGTGTGCGTGAATAAATCACCAGGGCAGAGACATGAAATGGGTTGAACCAATCACAACTAACCATTGATGTCACATGATAATAGCTGAACAACTCAAGTTTATATTTTGCAGGAGGTCTGGCCACAAAGTCTAAAGAATTAAGAAAACATTCCGAAAGTATTTCTGCGAACCTCATATGAATATTTTAAGTTAACATTTAACTCTTTTATTAATGTTAACGAGAAAGCATTAGCATTACAAGGCATGCTACTAGCCCACTTAGCGATATCTCCAAGACTCATCCTGAAATACGGCCTTAAGTTTATTTTTGAAATGTCGCATTAAGTCAAGACTCAAGACTTTTAACATATTCGTGGTTAAATGTGTGTTTGTAGGTACTCTCCTAACGAGGGTTATAAAGTGTTGTATATATATATAGATAGCCATTCATCTGGCTCATTGATATTCGGACATGAGTAGCCTACTAAATAGGTTACTAAAATGCACTACTGGTCTCCCAGTTTTCCCCCCTATATAATTAATATGGATCAATTAGCAAAATAAACATACATCATTCTATGATCAGTCGACTATAGGTAAAAAGAATCAGAATTCACTATGTAAATTCTTAGTCAGGGACACCCTTATTCAATTTCAGTAATTGGACAATCGGTTACTATGTTCCATTTAAAACTTGACCAAAATGTAAATATTTGTATAATAACATGCTTTATTTTAACTGCTGGGTAAACATCATTAAGGTTTGTTTAGGTTCAGACTATTGATGAACAGATGAACCATAATTTTTTACATTATTTTACCAACATTTTATGGTCTCAATTAATCAGATAGATTAATTTAATAATTGATTATGGAAATCACCACTCTTGCAGCTCTAGTTGAAAGCTGCATTACATAAACATTTTCGTTTCAAACTCCAAGTGCAAGTGCTGAGTGGCTGACACGCCTCTCTACTGTTCCCCCTCCAGCTCTCCTAGGCCATAAGCTCTTCACACCATTCTCTACCCCTCACCCAGCCACATGCAAAGTTGTGTTTTGAAAACACAGTGAGCTAGCGCCGCAATGTGGAGTTCTAGGGCCGCTATTTCCCCATTGAAGAATCCCCTTAAAGACCTCATCACTGTTTGACTGTTTAGGCTGTTTGACTGTTTAGTCATTTGCAGTCAATTAGAACAACTTTCCCTCTGTAGTGCATGTAGTGGGGCAATATTTTAATAGGCTTCAACAGTTGTACATGTATCCCAAAGAAGAATCAACATTAAAAAAACAACCATTCCCATGGCAGGCACATCTGTTGTCACCCATCACAGGCTAAAAAGATAAACCCAGGCGCTGCCTTGCTCAAGTAAATGTGCGCGTGCGCACACACACTCACAAACACACACACGTCATTTGGTCCACTCCTGAGTCAGCATACAGTCTGATATGAAATGCAGGATATTAGCATGCTCCTGTGTTTTGGCCCTTACCTTCCTCGATGTCCTGACAGTGGACAAAACAGCGGCCCCATGGAAGGAGAGTAAAGGAGATTAATGTCAATTACAATGACAATGAGGTCATTTAGCTGACGCTTTTATCCAAAGCGACTTACAATTTCATGCTGCTATTACATGGAGCAGAAAGGGGTTAGGCATCTTGCTCAAGGATGCTTACAGGTAGGCCTTCTGGCTGGGAGTCCAACACCTAGACCACTAGACTATCCTGCCCCATCATACGTTTGTTGGCAAGATAAAACAAAAAATAACTTTGAATCTATGTACTGCTCAAGTGCTAGCTGGGAGTGTCCCACGGGGAAGTTAGAGGCATGTACTGTAGGAAGACAGACGTGTAGAGAGATAGGCAAGCGGACAGCCGGATGTACAGACAGGCGTATGGGACAGACAGACAAGCCAGGTGGACTCACGGCTGAAGAATCCGTTGCGATGTAACAGAAATCCTGCACACCCACACACGCCCAGCAGGCAGATGACTACAACTGTGGCTACAACTGCCGTGACGTTAACGTCCTCTAGGATGGAGAGAGAGGACATATACAGTACATTACACATATACAACAGATATACACTCACCGGCGAGATGTGAAACGACTGCAGTCTAATGCAGTCCTGTAATAAATCTCCCTTCATGAGATTTATTAAAATCCAGCTTTTGAATTGTATTGCATTGTACTGACACGTGTTTCTATTATTTCGGTCACATCATTTCAATCCGTGAGGCTAGGCTAAAAAACACAAACACTTTTGTGTTTAATTCAATACAGTTTCTCAGCACCACAAACTACATCCTCCAAAATGATCATACAGTTGAATCGCCACCTCTGTTAAAGGGTTTCAACATAAACTGAACATTATAACAATCATGAAGGGGGATTTATTGCAGGACTGTTGTATTAGACTGTTGTATTGTTGCATTTGTTTTGCTAGGTCTACCTAATGAAGTGGACGATGAGTGTATATATTAATAATTGTGAAGACACTAAAGTGTTTGTATAAAAATGACATGTGTAGGATCTCCTCACACGCATATATGCGTTTATACAGTAGATGCTCAGGCGTACCTATGGTCATGTGGGTTCCGTCACAATTTTTGGGCTGCCCCACACCGTTAGAGGCCACACAGCTGTACTGCCCGGTGTCCTCTTTGGACACTGACCTAAACTCCTGAAACACACAATTACAATTAGCATTTAGATGCAGGTAGGGGTTAGATATCTTGCTCAAGGATGTGTACAGGTAGGCTGGGCCTGTTGTGGATCGAACACACCACCCTAACCACTGTCTAGCATACTATTGATGCATCCATTCAACATCCATCCATCCTCTTTTCCCAGTCATTGGGTGGGCTTATGGGGCCTAGGAATTTGTCCTAGGGGAGCGTAAAGATATGTTTATGGATTTAAATCCAATTTACTACCCCGTTTGTCATTGTGGTCTCTCTGTTTAGTTCTTTAGTAAAACTGTAAAATTTGGAGGGGGAAGGGGCAGAGTCGGGCACTGTTTTTGTCTGGATCAGATCTGCACATTCACAAATGTCACTATTGCTTAGTATACCTTTAATAAAGGAATTAAACACACACACACAGACACACACCTATTTGTAATGTAGAGCAGTGGTTCTCAAACTGGGTTTATTCGATATCCACATACTGCATTATCCAGTGCTGTACATAGTTATTTATATAGCCTACTTGTATATTTAATGCTATGTGTTAGCTTGCTATTTAACACTTTTTGGGGGTCGTGGCTCAAAAACACAAGGAGAACTCACTAATAATGCTAACACAACTTAACTTTGATTTTTGCTACCCCACCTTTCCCTTCATTACACCCCTAAGTTCTCTCTCTCACCAGTACTCCAGTGTGGTGGTTGATGTAGAAGGTGGCGTTGGGGAGGCGTGGGGAATTGAGGATCTGGTTGTTCTTGTACCAAACGTAGGTGGCGGGGGGAATGCCCTGGTGGTCCCTACAGCGGAGCTGCACCACAGAGCCCGTCACTGCTGCGCTGGGTATCTCACACAGTGGAGTGTGTGGAGGAACTAGATAAGGGAGAGAGAGCGAGATGAAGAGATAAAACTATTTTAGTAAATTAGAAGCTTCAGCTTCCCAGAGGAACTTGGTTAGCTATAAATAATTTTTCTTATGTTGTACTTATATAACTGCTTCTCATCGCGCCAATAGAGAAATTTGAATTGAAATATTGAGTGCAAGAGAGAAAGAGATTCAGTATTGAATTTGCAAATTTTTTGGGGTTTATTTTAGCTGACGTCAGAAGATGGTGAGAGGTTTGTCACTGCACTTTGGATGCCGGAAAATTATCAAAGAAACATATACACAAACACATTGAAGCGAAAGACAATAGCTGATTCTGTGCTGAACATTTATATTTTTGGTAATTTTATATGATTATCGGATGTTTGTTTTTTTTACTCACATTGAAGCACCAATGTCACATGACAATGTTGGAAAAATTTATTTTCCCAGTAGCCAGTCCTCTTTAATAAGGCCATAAAAGCTACAAAGAACTGAAAGAAGACTATAAAAAATATGGCTGAAGACCTTGGCTATGAGATGGTAAGATGTAATATTCTACAGTTTCCTTAACGTGACGTGATTGCATTAGCAGTTAGCATGACAAGTAGAACTACTATTGTGGATATGATACAGTAGTATGCTATAGTATCGTCAACCAGAACATTTTACTTCTGCTCTTGAAAATGTATCCTCTGCCTTCTCAGATGGGGGCAAGCATCTCCAAGACATTTTCGAACTGGGTCGAACTTTGTTTGAGAATATTTGCAGTGTAGATCTATTTTACAGTAACTACTGCATTTCTAAGACTTTTTCCTGTAATACAGTATTCTATACTGTGAAGAGGTAGTAGTCTTATTTCTATTGGAAAGATTTTTTTCTCTAAAAAAGGAGACATCAATGTTACTATAAAAAATTATACAAAAATAAAAAATAAAAAAAATACAAAAGAAAAACTATAGAGCACAACATTACAGGTGCATCTCAAAAAAATTCGAATATCGTGAAAAGGTTTACCTAATTTAATTCAAAAAGCGAAACTTTCATATATTCTAGATTCATTGCACATAAAGTGTTAGTATTGCAAGACTTGTTTGTTTTAATCTTTATTATTACGTCTTACATCTCATGGAAATCAAAATCTTAATTATATTAGAATTGGCACCTGCCCACAGTGCCAAAACTACTAGTAACTGGTTTGCTGACCATGGTATTACAATGCAGACGAGCTGAAGGCCGCTATCAAAGCAACCTGTGCTTCCATATCACCTAAGCAGTGCCTCCATGCTACGCCGCATTGATTGAGATACTGGATTAGCTGTAAAATATAAGATGTAATCATCAAGATTAAAACAAAAACAGGCTTGAAATTTTTCACTTTATGTGAAATAAATCTAGAATATATGAGAGTTTCACTTTTTGAATCAAATTATGGCAAGATAAACTGAGATGCACGTGCAACTACTTCAAAGACGGACATAAAATGGTATATTTACTATAATGAAAACAGTTGTGTTGTTCTTGTTAGAAGAAAACTAGTGCTGGTGTTTTGGTAGGATGAATTCTAATTCAAATTTTAAGACGTGTATGCAGTGTTTTTGTGGATTAGGTGCATTTTATCTGATGTCTGATTTTAACACAGAATTGCTTGGTTTCTTCCAATAAATCATGATAGCATATTTTGGTATAAATATTAGCCTATTAGGGTTAATAAAAATTTGAAAATAACTCTTAATCAATCTCCTTAGTGTGTGTGAATAAATCACCGAGGCAGAGACAGGAAATGGGTTGAACCAATCACAACTAACCATTGATGTCACATGACAATAGCGGAACAACTCAACTCAACTAACACACGTGACATGGCCAAACTTACCCAGGACTCTGAGTGTGATGTTGGTCTCTCCCAGGCTGACTGTGTCATGCTGGGCACTAATCTCACAGCGATACTCGCCCGCATCTTCCTGGGTCACTCTGTGCAGAGTTACTGTTGCCCCATCAATTGTCGCCCGTCCTTCAAACGAACCTTGGAACACGATGAGTAAAGTTAAGACACCAGAAAAGACATAGCATGGTAGCAGTTTTAGGTGCCTTGGCTGACCTAGCGGTAAATGCTAACTTCAGTCCGGAGTATTTAATCTTTGTGGAGGCTGTGACTGACCGCTTGTCAGAGTTTGTTGCTTCTGTCCCCACAGTGGTTGACTCTGGTGGGTTCAACACTTTAGAGGAAGTGGTTCATCGCATAAACTTTTCACTTCAAGGTGAACAGGCAAGCCAGTTGGACACCCATCATATTCCCCGTGGAAGCCGCGGAGAACTATTTATTAGCCGGCTTCTCTGTCCGCGACATTGCATCTCTTTTGGAGTTGGTGAAAGAACCCTTCACCAAAACCACAGTAAATATGGCAATAAATAAATAAATAAATGACTAAATAAATACAGTATATAAATAACAGAAATTAATACTTATATTTATTAGTGGAGTTATTTACTCAAATATTAAATTAATGTATTTATTTCAAATTGTGGCAGAATCGGTCCTCCATAATTTGCGACTGATTGAGGCAATACAATAACTATTCATACCACTTCCCATACAAAAAAGCCTTTCCTTCCTATTTATGGTAACATTTTCTCCTACTGAAGCCAATGTGGCTAAACCCCCTCTGGCAGTCCAATAAAGTGTTACAAGACATTTAAACCTGCATAGATTAACTTGACAATTCATCAGCCACTCTTGTCTCAAGACGCAACTGCACTGATTTTAAAAGCTGTCACATTCTTCTTTTAGCAGACCTTGTTTCGCTGTAGTTGAATAATTTAGGTAGTTATACCTAAATTAAATTATTCCATAGTGACTAGACACTATGCAACAAGACACTTAGCAACTCTTTTCCCAATACACAAACCACATCACTGCCAGTATATTTCCCACCACGGTACTGTTAGTACAGATGTATATGCAAATCAAATGGGTTAAATTGCTGGTTTTACTGAGACTTGGTTAGACGATACTAATAGCAACTGAAATATTTACCATTAAAAATATATTATTGTAGCCCTGGTGTAAATCTAAGGGATTAAAACACCTAGTTTCTACATAAAGTAGTTAAATAAGACCTAAAAACAAATTGTTAGTCAAACAATTTAACAAATATTAATTTAGTTGGAAAGAGAAATCCAAAGGGTTACCTGAGAGAATAACATCTTAGTTCTCTTTAAAATGTTATTTAACTAGGGCAAGCCGTTAGCAGCTAATATATACAGTTCTAAATGGTTTTGAATATTAATGGTGGTGTAAACCGTATAATTACACGTATTGCACTTTTTATTTTGAAGTGTATTTTGATTGGTTTGGTTATCAGTCAATGACACCTGTTGTGAGTGGTTGTGAGTGAGGAAGTGGAGGGGGAATGAGAAGAGAGGAGAGAGGAGAGAACGAAGAAGACGGAACGAAGAAAACACGAAAAAGAGCGGAAAAGGGGAAAAAAGACGGAGAAACATCGAGCGACGATACTTAGTTTAGAGAATATTTAAGTTTACAAACAAAAGCATGACAGGTTACAGTATAGAAAGTTGTTATCTAAACGCGTTGGTTTAGATAAAATGGTGTGCAAGTGTGCCTGAAAAAAAAGTTCGAGCTAACGGGAGTCGAACGCGGAGTTGGACCGGAGAGGACGACGGCCTTTCCCTGGGCTGAAACCGTTTTCCCCGAGGTTTGGGACTGGTTTTCGGGTTTGAGCTGGGTTCCTGGACTAACTGTAAGTTGGACTTTTTCGTTTCCACTGTGTTCGTTTCCACGGAGAATCACGTTCTATCGGACGCCATCGCACACGAGCTACAATCAGGCCTGCAACAGGTTTTTTTTCCCTTGGAGTGAGTGTGGTACCACAGGGGTTTAAAAGTACGTTTTGTATTGAAAATGTGGTAAAGTGAAATATAGTTGCGTATCTAGAGGGTTAAGTGGGAAATGATAGACGCTTGTAAAAGGGTGAACATTGAAGAAACATTGCAGTTAGCTATTTGAAGTATGTGATTTGTGTAATATTTTTATAATTGTTGTATTCAATCTAACTGCCAAATATTATTTGGACAA